>VZTH01006740.1:0-28763 GCA_013397815.1 Aleadryas rufinucha | reverse complement strand
AGCGGCCGGGGCAGCCAAGCCCCCGCCCGCGCTGTGCCGCCCCCCAAGGCCGCCCCGCCCGCCCTGCAGCTGCGGAGGAGGGCAGAGGACGGAGATGAGGGGAGAGACAGAGCCGATTCTCACACCAAATGGCCGCGAGGAGCTGTGCCTGCTCCGGTTTGTCCTGCCGGGCAGCGCCTTCCTTAACGCCGTGTTTGCTTTCGCTTCCCTTGTGGGAACACATTAGTCGTGGGCACACATTTCTATTCGGTTCCCATCCTAGGAGAGATGAGTTGGGTTGGCAGGGACTTGCAGAAAAGGTGGCCGATTGAAAGGAAGGAAGGAGTAAGGAGACGAAAATGCCTTTTCCACCTTTGGCCGGAATGGGAAGGCAGAGCGGGACACACGTACACCGTCAGGCACCCGGAAGGTTTAACGCCCTGACTCCCTACTGGAAAGGCTAAGCCGTGCGTTCTTAACCAACGCGCTGGGACACCCTACGGAACAGCACCGGTGTGGCCGATACTCGGCTGCGGTGAGTTCTATTCGCCCCTCGCCCCAGCCCCTGCCTCAGGCCCGGTCCCTGGAAAGCTGTCCCCACGTAGCCTCCGGTAGCCCCTAGGGTGATGCAGTCCCAGAAAAGCTGTCCCCACGTAGCCTTCGGTAGCCCGCAGGGTGATGGCATACAATCGAGCAGAATGTACTGATGCACTTTCTAGTATTTGTGAATTCATAAACGCCTCACAAAATTCCCACACCTGCACTTCCTTTGGCCACCTCCATTTTAAGCCACTTGTATATAGGAATGTTGCCAAATCGGCTGAGAATCTGGTACTAGTCTATGTAGTGGGTAGAAAGGCACATCACTCTCTTATCTTCTAGCTCCATGTCTGATACCTTCACCAGCATCTGCTGACATCTGTTTTGATGCTCTTTCCTAAAAATTTACATATGTACTGACAAAATTATTTAAGTAAGGTCTGTTATGAAGTGTAAGACAATGAGAGAATTAAAAATAAACAAAAAAGAGAATAAAACAATCGGGAAAATAATACATTGAATCAATTTCTAGAGCATGAAAAAAATCATTACTTAAAAAAATTGCAAGATTTCCACATAAATCTGTGTTGTACTAGTATATATAATGTATAAAAATGGTTGATGCAACTTGGAATCTTCTTTCTTTATTCTAGTCAATGACTTTTAGTCAAAATTGGGTAGTTCCAGCTATTAAGAATGGATTATATTTAATTCAAAGCATATTTTCTATTTTAAAATCTGTATGTATGTAAGTGTATCTATGTATTCACCTCTTTTGTATTCTGGTCCCAGATGCATTAATATTACACACAATTAAGATTCCTAAAGAGCCAACACTGAATTACAGAGACAACAAGTAAAAAAAAGAGGGGGAGGTTACTTCAAGAAAATAATTATCAGAGTTTTCGAGATAAATACTAGAGTTTTCTTCTAAATGCCTGGGTCCAAAAGATTGAAGGTGAGTGTATGGTAAAGCTCACAAGGAATACTTGCTAGATGTTTTTACATGGTGTCCAAATCCACAGCAACCATCTTCAGGAATCACATCTTGAAAAAAGGGTAGGAACAGGTCAGTGAGTTTCCAACCTTTAGGTAAACTGAATCAATATCCCCTCCAAAACCGAGGGCACACTGTTCCAGTAAAAACTGTAATCATCTGCACTAGAAGAAGTTGGATTAAACTTTCTTAACTGTTTTATATGCTCAGTATAAGAGGCATGAATACAGTGTGTACAATTCAAATGCAGAATTGTCATTTAATTTTGCATTTTTAATGAGAAAAGACACCCCACAGACCATAACTGTAATCTGTATGTACCACTCCTATTGATATAACTGGATTTCAAATCTTTAGATATCTTCAGATTTTTAATGGATGAGCCATCTAGTCCTGAATATGGCATCAGCAGATAGCCATTATACACTGTTTTACCCATTTGCTTCATGACTTAGTGGAAGTCAGAAGAACCCCATTATAGACAATTACATGATAATAAACCTACGAGGAAATTTCTTTCCAAACCTCAATTCCATAATGGTTGGCTTTTGTTTTGAAATGTGAAACATCCTTTATAAATATTTTATCCTAATAACAACTATCAGTAAATGACAGAAATCTTTATTGCCCATACAGGTAATTATTATCCATAGATACTATCCATACTGTTACCTCATCCTGGACAGATACTTCCTGATAAGCCTTGCCTGTAGCACTAATAATCTCATATTCCTCTGCCCAAGTAGTCTCCAGTGCATGGCTCACAGCAACCCGTTGCCTGTGAGATGTTTTAACGTTGCTTACTGCCACAGGAAATTAAAAGTGAGACTGACAGAGGGAGAAAAGATGGTATAAAACACTCTGCATCTTTGGTATTCTTACTCATAAGACAGCAAAGATTGGGAAACTACCGCTATGTTTTATCATCTCCATAACATTCTTTGCACTAGTCTGTACCAGTTTTCAATTTCTTCCTTCCACATGCCTGAAGATATTTATTGTCACTCTCCTCTGTCTCTTCTGCCTAAGACAGGTTTTCTGTGATATTTTGACAGTTTCCAAATGGTATCTGAACTTAGTACTCACATGACAATAAAACAGAAAGTTGTGTATAGCAACATCATAGGATTTTCATAATTAGCGTCCCATCTTAAGCAATAGGATATCTTGTGAGTGCTTTTTGGTTGCCATAGTGCATTAAGAAGATATTTGCACAGTGCTACTCACAAGTACATCTCAGTCTTGTTTGTGAATGCTTCCAGTAAATTTAGAGGCTATCAGTATGTCTGAGTTAAGCAAATTATCCTTCCAGTATGCCATCCTAATCAGGTTTTTGTTTGCTGGTTTTGTTTGGGTTGGTTTTTTTTGTTTTTTTCTAAGGGAAAAAACCCTCCCAAATATCTACTGTTCCTCTACTGTTAAATGAATAACATCCAGTATTTGCAATTTCCTTCAACTGATACCAGTTTGTTCCAGTGTGTGTAGTTTTGACAAACTATCTTCTAAATGTTTCTCAGTGTTATTATTTCAAAGTAAAAGGTGCCTGCCAAGGTGCTAAGGTACAGACTAACGATTAGGGAACAGTTAACCCCCCTGTTTTTTCACCTGATTTATGTGGAATTTTAAAAACTTGCTTCCTTCTACCTGTTTACATGTCGAGGTTCCTGTGGATGACCTGTCTCTGAAAAAGCCCAAGTATTTTTCGAAACGCTTTTCTTCTTCAGACGCACCTCTTAAAAATACTTTCCACCAGCGCCAGAAGAGGGGTGTTGTGTAGAGAAGCACGCGTGGCACCCCCGCCATGCCCACCACGCGCAGCGCAGCGCGGTGCCGGCCGAGCGCGCCGCGCCAGAAGCCAGCATTCTCTCCACAGCGCTCCCTGCCGGCGCGCACAGCCGCCCCCAGCTCCGGCAGGACAGGCTGGCAGCCGGATGATTTGGCTCCTTAACTGTGCACGGAACTGATCCCGGTGTATTGTGTTGGGTGGGAATTTTTTTGGTCATTAGGGTTTTTTGGTTGGTTGGTTGGTTGGTTGGTTGGTTGGTTGGTTGGTTGGTTGGTTGGTTGGGTATTTTCCCAGAGTTTGCTGTTAGTTTAAGGATTTGCATTGTCTTTCATGAAGTTTCAGTTGACCCTTCAAGCCTTCTCATGAAAAACATCTCATAGGCACAGTGTGATCCAGACCACCACTTCTGTGGGAATAAGCTGCTGGATCACCTGCATGAGCCAGTTGTTCCTGTATTGTTCTGCACAAGTCTGGTGGAACATGATCATAAATTTCAGCCCAAAAAACCCCAAAAATCCCAAAACAAAGCAAAAAGTCTCACCATGCTTGACACAGCCACACGACACAAATTACATTAATAAATTAGTATAGTATGAGCTGAGACTACAGTAATATGGCCACTCACTGAAAAGGAATACTTGAGTCTTCAGTATTGGCACCTGCTGTTTCTCTGATGACTTTTGTCCTATTGTATTGCTTGTATGATTAAATGGATCCCAATTATGGATCCAGGCTTATTCTTATTATTTGACAATTATATAGATTAAAATCTCCTCACAAAAGTTTCAGCAAAGCCTGTGATTAAGTGTTCAGCCCAGGATGTAGTATGAGGGATACTAGTCTTTCACCTCTGTGACCTAAACTATAAATTCATATTTTTGCGTCATAGAAATACAATTGTTTCTATCAAAATACCTTTTATGTGCATTTATTATGTTCATCACATTCAAACACATTTTTCTTTCAGCTTCTCGAATTTTTAGCAAGGTAGCTTTTATTCTTTATGGGTTTCTTATTTTTGCGCAAGTCCAAAGCAAGTTATTCTTATATACAATTGTCGCAGAGGTACTGGGTGCTAGCCAGCACCGGTTTGCTGCGATCTTCCTAGAGAGAGCGTCCCGCAGGGAACAGCCCTTCCAGGGGTCCAGGCAAGTCTCCCTGGCGACGGGCGATTTCAGCAAATGTGTAGCAATTCTTGCTACAAGTGATTTCAGCTCTTGTGATCCCGCGCGTAGTGAAATCGCCCCAGGCCATCTCCCGGACAGAGAGACAGGAGCCTCGTATGGCAGTTCCGCAGAGGTAGCCTTTATTGTCCAACCACCCTGCGAAGGGCGGGGGGCAGGGACGAGGGCTCCCGAGTAGAGGAGGGGGCTTTTTTGTGGGGAAGGTAGGGGGCGGGGTAGAAGCCAGTTAGCCAACGGGGTACAGGCTATTACCATGAAGACACAAGGCATTTTGGGATCTCGCCGTAACCACAAGAAGTTGCTTATCTCTGAGCCCTCCAGGGGACTACAGAAGGCTCCTGCTTTAGAGAGCTGCCAGCCTTCCACATATAATCACACATATTTATTAACCTGTGTAGTTACATTGTGTAATGTCTAGTTCATTTGCAGTCAATAGGACTTCTCATGCTCTGCTGTTAATGGCATTGTGTGTTTGTATTATTTATCTAACACCTTGAACATTCTGTTCTAGCTTTTACTCTTCCCCTACAGTCTGCTCTTGGATACATGCTTCCTAATTCTGATTTCATTTAAGTTTCATAGCATAGTAACTCCATCATTTTCAATGGAATTACACTGTTTTTCATTATCATGTGCAGCAGCGTCAGACCCTGAGCTCCCTTTAAGACATTTAACATACACATTGTAATCTCCTCCAGTTTGTTCAGCGACTATTTCTGAAATAGTCTAACCATTAGAAAGCATAAACTGATAGGCCGTCATTCCCATCTTAGTTCTCACTGTGTCACAGGACAGAGAGGCAAGAGTTACACATTACCCAGAGGTAGTTCTTTTGGTACTTCATGGAAAAGTATTATTTATAAATCTTTCCATCATCCAAAGATGCCCATATCATTGCCCATAATTTCATGATGGAAGACTAATCCAAAATCAAAGCGTGCTTCAGTACTTTTCACAATCTTACACCAAAGTTTAGTATGTAAAGTGAAAAATTATTTTTCCAGTGAATATGAACAGAAAATAAATACCCACTTTCATGTAATAGTCCTTAATAAAATTGTCTTTTCAATACGCATTTAATACACAAATTACATGCAAGAATTTAGAAGATTTAGTAATGAATTCTGTACTTTGTGTATGCTTCATGTCTTATATTAATAGGAGCATCAATATATTTTGCACACTACTACCAAATCTCCTAATGAAAAATGTAAGAAAATGTGTGAGGGATAAGTGACATAAGGATAAAAGTTACGATCTAGTCAATTGCATTTTCAGATGAGCAATTAAATTATTTTAATTGATATATATAATTTAAAAACATTATAACAGAAGTCCATCAGGATACTGTTTCCAGTGTTAATGGTTTTAAAGTGAATGCAGAGAAGGATCTTAAGACAGCAGGTGATCAACGTTTTCCTCTAAGTGGAAGTACAGCAATAGGAGAGGTATCTTTCTCTATATGAAAATGTATTAGAAAAGCTTGTGGTACTTCGAAAAAATGGTCCTCATTAACTCTTATGTAAAGCCATCACAAATACTTGACAAAAGTAGTACTTCCATGGAACTATTTAAAATAATGGAGAAAACTGAGTTAGAAGACAGCAAAATAATTGGCTTCCATTTGATACTTCAGGAAGTATCAAGCAGGAGTTGAGGCGCTCAGTTATATACTGAAGTAAAAATGTGGGTTGAATTGTAAACTTCATTCTATAACTATACTTACAGTTACATAACTTTAGTTATAACTATAACCTCACTTTATATAACTATAACCTCAGATAGCCAGATAGCATGTTTCCTGAACCAGTATGGGATGATTTGCGAACTTGAATTTAGGCAGAAATAGAAAAAATTCCCATGCCCGAGACGCACAGTTAATAGTAGCAGTGCAGTGATTGCTGTTATTAGTTAAATTTCCTGGCAGTTAACATAGAATTTAGTGCTCTATACTCTTAAGGAAGATTGGTGAATCTATAATAATATTTAAGGGAATTAGAGAAATTCATTAGTAGAGAAAAGGATAGCATATGTTTAATTTGTCCTAAGAGAGAAAAGAGACTTGTCAACACTTAGAAAAAGCTGCTTTGGACATATGTAGAGAATTGTATAGAGTGCTAAGATGGTTTAAATACAAATTTGGATAAAAAACATGTATTACCCTGGTATAGGTATAATTGTGAAGCAGGCTGTCAGGGTACTGTATTTCTACGGGACTGCTTCCTAATCTGGTTATATTTTGAATTGTGGGTTTGCATTGCCTTACATAGACTCTAAATAAAAATCCTCTAAAATTTCGGTTTTGTTTTCTTGGTAAGATGTTTAAGGGGATTGAAAGAAGTTAATTTTTTTACTCCAAAATAAGGAGTTTTTAATAGAACTAAAACTTTGAAGAGAGTGGGAAATTTTCAGAAGAATCAGTGGTTAAATTTTGGTTTGGATACTGAGAGCAATTGTAGCTGTATTTTGAATTATATAGGATATTCAAACCTCTTGTATTCATGAGGGAAAACTTTTGTTGTTAATACCTGCTTCTGCTAAGAAACTAGTCATGATTCTATGAGATCTACAAGAAAAAAAAAGCTTTGAGCTCCCCCTACTGTTCTTTCCATCGAAAAAGATGGAAAACATGAATTTTATTTTGATGAGTAAAATACCAGTCAGGTAAAAGAAAAATTAACAATATACAGAAGTACCATTTTAAGCTTCTGGTAATGTGCTATTAACAGTCGAGAGAACTGGAGTGTTTAAGTTGTTTTCCAAATTGTTAGTACTCTCAAGTTTTTGGCATTCATAGCATAATGTGCATGAGAATGTATACCTTCACATACCACAGTTTTCCAAGGTTTCTGTGTGAAGATATGGTTTATTGTTTGTGTATGCATACAGTTAATCTTGTTCCATTTACATTAAATTGGTGGATCACAGAACTTATTAAATATCGGCACATTCATACAAGTGATTAATTTAATTTACTTTTCCAGATAGCTTTCAAAAAGCAGTTTTGGAGTTCCCAAATCACTTATTGAGGTAAATGATTTGGGAACTCCCACTGCAATTTATAATAAATTAATACTTGTAAATCTACTTTTTGAGTTCCTTCACATTATTGTCATCACAAGTTACAAAGAGTACTTTAAGAATTAGAATTCTGACCCATGTACTGATTGACATTGCAAATACTTTTCACTGAAAGTGTTTAATCCCATAATGACCAGATTTTTCTTTAACATAGTTTCTGAGTTCAAGATCATCATCAGTGCTCATGATCAAAGCACTCTTATCCGTTTATTAGTATTTCTTTGTTAAATAAGACTTTTTTCCAGAAAAAAAGCCTATCTTTGCACATAGGCTGAACTTTATTTGGAGTTCTGTGCTTTCATTATTTTAACAGCTGAAAAATACTAATGTGCTGGTTATTTTAATTGTTGTTATAGCCATTCTCATAGAGTCTCTGCTAGACTCTTTACAGGTGACCTTAAAGTGGTACTATTGTAACAAAAAGAAAAAGTCAAAATTCTCTCTAGTGTATCATATATGTATTGGTGCTTCTCTTTAAGTTTCACTATGGAGTTTAAAATTCTTCTAATGAAATAATCTTTCTTTTTACCATTCTGATTTTCAAAAAGTAGTTAAGCAAACCTCTATTTCTTTCGCCTGATAACACCAAATACCATCTGTTCTGCACGGAGGTGTGGGGTGAGATGAGAGTGAGCACGGGTCTTTCTGGATTTCAATAAGAAAGGCCCAACAACAAGTGGCTTAATAAGATTACTTTAAAAAGACAGGCTAAGAAGAGGGGTATAGATAGTAACATCTTACATCTCCTCAGATGCTGGGCACTCCATGCAGCACTGAGCAATGCCCCAGTGGATTTTCCCATGCCACACGGCACACAGCAGATTCTGTCTGGGGGAAGAAACTCACCCTTTCAGTCATTTGAGGTCATCTTTAACTTCCTTACAAGAAAGCAGTCCTGTTTAAGGGCAAGTCCATGCAGGAGGTATCATGCCAGTGCTGAGCTGGAGCTGCCTGCAGGCAGCTGCCCGCACTGTCCCATGTTAGTTGCAGTATACAGTCAGGATCAATACATTCCATCCCTTGATCCACATACAGTTTACCTTTCCCAAATATATGTTGTAATTTACAAATCATATTAATAACATACGGGATTCTCAAGTGCAAGCTCCGATAGGAGAAATGCGGCCTTTTCAAGATCACCAACTCCTCAGGTTTTATGTCTTCTGCAAGGATCTCAATACAGTATCTACTTGCACTCTTTTCAAGTACTGCATTGCTCCTTTGTGATAGTTCATGAGAAAATAAACTGGTAAACCAAAGTGATTGATTTTTGATGCCACTTTGTGGTCTCATTAGAGAGATAGCACTCCAAGATTCATTAAGACATTTGTTTTTATCCTCAGATCATTCACAATTTTTCTGTCCCCTGTATTGTCCAGAGAAGGGCAATGAAGCTGGTGAAGAGTCTAGGGGTAAGTTATTTGACGAGCAGCTGAGGGATCTGGGGTTGCTTAGCCTGGAGAAAAGGAGACTCAGAGATGACCTTATCACTCCCTAAAACTACCTGAAAGGAGGCTGTAGCCAAGTGAGGTCGACCTCTTCTCCCAGGCAACTAGGGTGAGAGAACAATCTGAAGCATGCACCTGGGGAGGTTCAGGCTGGACATTAGGATGTATTTCTTTGCAGAAAGAGTTAAGCACNATACAGTTAATCTTGTTCCATTTACATTAAATTGGTGGATCACAGAACTTATTAAATATCGGCACATTCATACAAGTGATTAATTTAATTTACTTTTCCAGATAGCTTTCAAAAAGCAGTTTTGGAGTTCCCAAATCACTTATTGAGGTAAATGATTTGGGAACTCCCACTGCAATTTATAATAAATTAATACTTGTAAATCTACTTTTTGAGTTCCTTCACATTATTGTCATCACAAGTTACAAAGAGTACTTTAAGAATTAGAATTCTGACCCATGTACTGATTGACATTGCAAATACTTTTCACTGAAAGTGTTTAATCCCATAATGACCAGATTTTTCTTTAACATAGTTTCTGAGTTCAAGATCATCATCAGTGCTCATGATCAAAGCACTCTTATCCGTTTATTAGTATTTCTTTGTTAAATAAGACTTTTTTCCAGAAAAAAAGCCTATCTTTGCACATAGGCTGAACTTTATTTGGAGTTCTGTGCTTTCATTATTTTAACAGCTGAAAAATACTAATGTGCTGGTTATTTTAATTGTTGTTATAGCCATTCTCATAGAGTCTCTGCTAGACTCTTTACAGGTGACCTTAAAGTGGTACTATTGTAACAAAAAGAAAAAGTCAAAATTCTCTCTAGTGTATCATATATGTATTGGTGCTTCTCTTTAAGTTTCACTATGGAGTTTAAAATTCTTCTAATGAAATAATCTTTCTTTTTACCATTCTGATTTTCAAAAAGTAGTTAAGCAAACCTCTATTTCTTTCGCCTGATAACACCAAATACCATCTGTTCTGCACGGAGGTGTGGGGTGAGATGAGAGTGAGCACGGGTCTTTCTGGATTTCAATAAGAAAGGCCCAACAACAAGTGGCTTAATAAGATTACTTTAAAAAGACAGGCTAAGAAGAGGGGTATAGATAGTAACATCTTACATCTCCTCAGATGCTGGGCACTCCATGCAGCACTGAGCAATGCCCCAGTGGATTTTCCCATGCCACACGGCACACAGCAGATTCTGTCTGGGGGAAGAAACTCACCCTTTCAGTCATTTGAGGTCATCTTTAACTTCCTTACAAGAAAGCAGTCCTGTTTAAGGGCAAGTCCATGCAGGAGGTATCATGCCAGTGCTGAGCTGGAGCTGCCTGCAGGCAGCTGCCCGCACTGTCCCATGTTAGTTGCAGTATACAGTCAGGATCAATACATTCCATCCCTTGATCCACATACAGTTTACCTTTCCCAAATATATGTTGTAATTTACAAATCATATTAATAACATACGGGATTCTCAAGTGCAAGCTCCGATAGGAGAAATGCGGCCTTTTCAAGATCACCAACTCCTCAGGTTTTATGTCTTCTGCAAGGATCTCAATACAGTATCTACTTGCACTCTTTTCAAGTACTGCATTGCTCCTTTGTGATAGTTCATGAGAAAATAAACTGGTAAACCAAAGCGATTGATTTTTGATGCCACTTTGTGGTCTCATTAGAGAGATAGCACTCCAAGATTCATTAAGACATTTGTTTTTATCCTCAGATCATTCACAATTTTTCTGTCCCCTGTATTGTCCAGAGAAGGGCAATGAAGCTGGTGAAGAGTCTAGGGGTAAGTTATTTGACGAGCAGCTGAGGGATCTGGGGTTGCTTAGCCTGGAGAAAAGGAGACTCAGAGATGACCTTATCACTCCCTAAAACTACCTGAAAGGAGGCTGTAGCCAAGTGAGGTCGACCTCTTCTCCCAGGCAACTAGGGTGAGAGAACAATCTGAAGCATGCACCTGGGGAGGTTCAGGCTGGACATTAGGATGTATTTCTTTGCAGAAAGAGTTAAGCACTGGAACAAGCTGCCTGGAGAGGCTGGGGAGTCATCCATCCCTGGAGGTGTTTAAGAGAAGACTGGATGGGGCACTTTGTGCCATGATCTACTTGCCAGGGTGATGTCTGGTCAAAGGTTGCATTTGATAATCTCAGAGGTTTTTTCCAACTAATTGATACTGTGATCATGTAAAGTTCAATTTACCTGCAGTTTTAATTCTGTTTTCCTGCTGTTCATGTGCTCAGTTAGTCTTCTTTTACCTTAATGATTACTATTGCTCTGTCTTTTCCTTTACAAATTGAAAAAAATGGCTCCATGGTCTTCACAAAAGATTTATCAAGTCCTACTTTGAGGCTTACATTGGATATAATACTTTGAACAGCTGACCCTGCTGAGAACAGCCAGTTCTAGCAGTGAGCTGAGAGTATTATTTGTTGCTAGAATTCTATGTTATATAACGTAGATCCTACTGGTTTTTTTAATCTGTTGCATTCTCATTTTGTCTCCATTGCCCTGACTGCTTTGTTCATGTTGCACAATTTTTATGCTTTAGTACCAGATTTGTTTTGTCATGCATGTGGATAGACCATAACCATAAACAGTTTAGGAGTATATTTCCTTTTTTTCTGTAATTCCATTTAGTGTCTAGACCATTGGGATTCCAGTCCTAATCGACAGTAGTTGTAAGAGAAATACATATGCAAAGCCCTGTGTGCTAGTACAGATATTTCAACCACAGAAGTTCTCTGTACAGGTGTGTTTCCTTCTCTCTGCCATAGCAAAGCCTTCTCTCTATTTGTGTAGAACACCTAGAAAGGAGTAGAACTCAGTTTGGAGAAAACATCAGCCACACTATCCATAAGAGAGTAACTCATTTCACATTTACATGCATCATTATTAGTAAAACGTCACTATCAGTTATCAGCTCCCTTGTTACTAAGCAAATATGATTTGTTTGATTCAGGACATTGTTTCCTCAGTGAATATTTGGGATCTGTTTTGCTTCTGTCCATTTTTTTGGTATCTTTTTAACACCTACTGATGCCTTTTTCTCTAGTCCTAGAAGTACTAGCCAGACAAAGGGTGATAAAAAGGGGTTACCTTTATATAAGGATCCTTAGGTGCACAATTCGTCCGGTGGAAAATGCTGAAGGTGCACACCCACCATAACACGTGTACAATTTTTACAGATTTTGCAAATTAGCATCTCTGACAAGAGTCCCCAATTAGATGCCCACCCAGTGAAGTCATGCCCCCCAGTTCTAGTACCTTCTAAATCCTCCCCTCCTCAGATGAGGACTAAACTCTGTTTATAGAAAACATGTCTCAAAGAGCTGGTCTTAATCTTGGTTTCTAAGGAGAACCAAGATAGCATAGGAGTCTTGGTATGTGTTTTGTCTTTCTGCCTAGGAAAATACTGAAGCTAAGTTACAATAGTAGACAACAGAGCTACAAATATATGTGTAAAGAATACAGAGAATATAAAAGAAAAAAAGACAAAAATCAAGACGGCATCACTACCACCCTCATAATCTCCAAGAAGCTCACTCATTTGAAAGAGTTTCCCAGTAGACACATTCTATGTAATACTTTCTATGATGACTGTGTTAGAGACTTAATCTGAGTCTGTTATTTAGGAATTACAATAAAGATCATAGAGATTAGTTTACTTTACACATAGACTTTTGTGGCCACATGCCACCAGATGAATTTTTATGAACATTGATTAGCCATTATGATACTAGAAATTAAGCAAAATTACAAAGGCATTAAAGTTTGCTGAATTACTTTCTGATTGAAGCCTCACAGACATTGATATTTTATTTCATGAAGAAACATTTGGAATCAAGGTTTACCTTTGCAGTAAAAACACTGTTTTATTTATAACCTTTTATCTGTATTAGCATGAACAGTTCAATATTTCAGACTTTAAGAAACATCCATAATGAATTCTCTATCCAGAAAAAAGCAGACTTTAATGGTAAACTACATTAATGAAGGCCATAAAGAGAAGGTGTTTTTCTTCCACTAAGAGCAACGTCTAATCTATATCTGTTTAGAAGTCCTGACTATCTGCTCCTTAAGTAGCAATAAGTAATGAATAGCAGTATGTGCAGGTTTGAAAGCAAACCAGTGACTCCAAGTCAGAAATACAATTTAATAGGGAAAAGGTAAAATAAATGCAATAGTACAAAAGTGAACCACTGACAAAGTCAGAATACAACCTGGCACCCTGTCAGTCAGGGTGCTGGTAGCAGTTCAGATGAAGTGGTCCTGTTAAAGCAGTGATCCTGTAGAAAAAGAGTCTGGTCTCTGTCTGAAAGCCCAGTGGTAGCTCTTGTCCTCTGGAAATCCAGTGGGAAAAGGCTGTCTGTGGTGTTTGGAATCCCAGATTATATCCAGGATGGAATGCTTGGTTTCTCCCTCTGGGTGGAGCTTCTCACAATGGGATGATAAGGCATTGATGGGCCCATTAACAAAAGATTGTCCAGAGGCAGTTATCTATGAGCCATGGGCAGGGTCCTTGATTGCCCATTAAACAAAGATAGCTCCCAGAGGGAGGAGGCAAGGAAAACACTGCCCCACCTGGATTCAATATTTTATGAAGATGGTAAAAGAATAAATGCTTTTGGGCACGTCTTACACTGTAACCTAGGACACAGTACAAAATTGGTTTTAAATATTAAATGTAAAAGTATTTGATGAATTACATATTTTTAAAATTGTATCTTATGGCACAATACATCAACAGACTTAATCTCACTCAATTTTCTGTGTAGCTTCATAAAAATGAAAATATCAGCTATGATGAGATAATTTCAAAACACTTGGTTGTAGATTCCACTTTACTCAAATAAGATTTGCATGCATGAATAGAAGTGAAACCTCTTTTTAACATCTTTTTAAATGTTTTGCTACATAAATACAGGCTGCAAAGCAAAAAGCCAATGGAAAAGGCCTTGTCTTGTCTTCCTTACAGTTTATCTTATGTTTAGGTATTGGAGAATTGAAATACCTGACTCCTGGTGTTAAAGCTAGCTGTACCATGGAAAAAAACCCCCTGAGTCTACATATATAAAATGCTAAAAAACCTGGAATAGCTGAAAAAGCAGACAATCAGGCTCCGTCTGAAAATTTCTTTCTTTCCCTAGGATAATTCTAAATATAAGAACTCTGGTCAGTAGACTTAGATATATGAAACGTTGAGTAAGTAACAGATGGATTGGCAGGCAATACTATTTACTATGTAGAAAGATAAAAAGATTATTGCATAAGCCTACTGCACGTATCTTAAACGTTACATGCCTGCAAACAGGTCACTTGTCAACCTGTTTCTGGTGTCAGGTAAGGGGTCTCCCAGCCTCAAAGGGTAACCTTGGGAGAGATCCCTGCTCACAGGCTGGCCACTGCACAGCCAGCTGCAGTGGAGGGAGAGAGCTCAACAGGCTCTGGTGGTTGCACATATTTGTAGTGTAAAGTCGTCGATTCATAGTCAGATTTTCTGGTGTGTTCATGGAGTTTCAGCTGCTTATTAGCCCAGTCTACAGCCAAAGCATTTTCTGGGGGGAGGGTTGGTGCCAAGTTTTCATGGATACCCTTACACAATAGGATTAACTTTGCTTAGATCTACTTGCTGAGAATCTGCCCAGACCAAAGTTCAGTTAGCTCGAATAGGAGGAGTGCATTTGTCACACCATGTAGATTTGGGTATTTCACAGGATCATGACTCATTGGATTACAGTGTAGTCTCCTATTGCTTGTGGGTATTCAGTGTAACCACCTTCATAAATACATGGAGCTCCAATTCATAGGAAACCATTTTTGCTTCCACTGCTGGAAGCAGAATTTAGTATCTGGCTGCTTGAATGGTCAGGGGCTTTTTTTGATGTTCCAGCCTAATGTGTTTGCTTACAGGCTGTTTATTCACCATTTAGGGGACACAGAATTCATCAGGACTCTCTGCCCCAGGTCCTTGTCTTCTTCAGAATCTATTCCTAAGTTATTTTATAACAACTTTTAATTTGTATTTGTTTTCTTGGAACCTAGATAGTTACTTGGATCAATAGAATTAGCTACCCAATATTAACCAAGTATTGTCTAAACCCCCAATTCAGCATCTTTCTGCTGTTCAAGAAAATGTGTGAACACAGTTGAGCACAGTGACTTCGTTAAGTGCTTGCATTCCTATTTTGGTAGTCCAGAAAGGCACTTTCTCTGTATAGTAAATTATAGTAGCAGTATCGAATGAATAATAACTTAGATCAATTTGAGTCAAGACAGGAATATCTCCCATTACCAGACATGAGAAAAAAATAGAAGTTGGACAGTTATTATTACCTACCTGACAAAAATGCATCACCCTCCATATTAAAGCTGTTGATTTTCACAAAATTGAATGCTAGTCTGTCAAGTAGTTTTGTTAGTAAAACCTAAAGTTAGAAAGAAAACCTACCTGTGAAGAAAGACTGAAATATGATGGAAGATTGTTAAGCAAATATGGTTCCAAATAGGCATGCCTTCTCTTGTGGTTTTTGAAACATCTCAGAGAGCATTTGATCTTGAGTCTGACAGCATCACTGTAGTCTTCACAATGATGTTATGTTTTGACAGTGGCAGAGGCCTTGTTATTTACTTACTCATGCCAAGAGCCATTTCATTCAAACCACTTTTCAGGTGCTTTGATTCATTTCTGCCTCACTGTTCTTTCCCACTCTTCTCAGGATTGCATACTTGCACATCTCTACATTCATCTTCCCAGCTCTAGCTTTGCTTTCTCTCGCTCTCTTTTTTTCCTTTTTTTTTTTTTTTTTTTTTTTTAAATGAAATCATCACTTGAGAAATATCTAGATTCTATTTACTACTCAGTGCAGTATATTCTCATCTTGTACTCTTTGGGGTAAGCACTGCACCATTATGAGCAGCATGATCTCTTACAACTGTGACAGCAATTGTATGTACCTCATTGTCCAAAAAGATTTTCTATTAAAAATCAAGCTGTTACTGCTGTTTACTTTGTATACGTTTCATTCACTATATTCCTAAGTTTGCATTGATCCTCTGACCTGGCTAGAAATACAGTGGGCAGTATTGACTTTCATTACCAATTGCTCTGTACTGCCTCTGGGGATGCTGTTCCAGCAGATATCCATTTGCCTCTGTTATACAGATAATAAGTTACCTTTAAAGATATATGGCAGTCCTGGCTTAGAGGTGGTATTCCCCAATTCAGTACTTCCACAGTACTTTTCCAAAAAAAAGAAAAACATGTGCTTCTCCATCCAACTGGAGGCACAAAAGGCAAAGATCATGGGTTAAGAACAATTTACAGCAATGAGATAAAAAAACAAACAGTAACAGCAACCATATTAACAACAGAAGTGTACAAAAGAAAGAGTGATTCACATGCAGAAATGCTTACTGCAGACCCTACGTCAATGAACAACACAGGGTGGCTTCTGCTACATTTTCTCAACAGGAAGAAACCCCTTCTTGCTAGAAGAGAGTCTCTTCACCCTGCCTCATCAATGATGTGAGGTGATAGAGAATAACCTCTGTGTCCTAGCCATGCTCCTCCTGGCTACTGCAAAATTTAACCCTGTCCTCGCCAGAACCAGGACAATGGCCAATTAGAAACTATATTTTTGAATTTGTTCTTAGTTTTCAGAAACTTCAAAATCTTTCAAGATTGAGAATCTTGTATGACTTACATTTTCCCAATAATCATACAGGCACTGGTAGTGCCTCACGCATCTTGAAGCGGGAGGAGGTAGAGGAGTTGAGAATGAAGGAGTGAAGTTGAGGCTGGGAAGAAAAGGAATAGGTAAGTGTATGTGATTCTTACCACAAAGAAACTTAATCTTCCCCAAGATGAGTCTGTTTTGCTTATGATAATAATTAGTAAGCTGTCACTCTGTCTTTATCTCAGCCTATGAGCTTTTCCATCTTACTTTGTTTTCCCTTGTTGTGTGGAAGAGTAGTGAAAGAGCACCTGGGTTGGGTGGGTGTCTGGCAGCCAGCCAAGGTCAACACACCACATACAGCATGGTTACATTAGTCCATGTGACACAGTAAAACTTAAGCCTTTGTTAGACTTTTCATGTGGTAGTGTAAAATGAGCAGGCACTATATGCAATAACTAAATAATTTAAACAATGGCTAAAATTTCCAGCATCACCATGTCATTATACTTTTAAACTGCATCAGAAACAATGTCAGTATGGTTTGTACCTGTAGTGTTCTGTGCAGGTTGGACATCTGAATTTGCAGGCTATCAGTTGGTGCTCAATAATGTAAAGAAAGTGACCTACTAATAACGTTACATAAAATACACTGAAATGTTTTTCATACAGTGAATTTATATTCAGCAGTTAACACATGTTGGAAAACACACAGAAATGCCATTCCTGGAATTACAGAATCAGAAAATCATTTGAGTTGGAAGGCATGAACACATTGCTTCCTCTGGGCTGCAAGTGCACATTGCTGGGTGATGTCCAGTTTCTCATCCACCAGTACCCCCAAGTCCTTCTTGGCAGGGCTAGTCTTGATCCATTCTCTGCCCAGCCTGTGTCTGTACTGGGGATTGCACTGAATTGGATTCCTCTTTGATATTTTTCTCTGCCAGTACAAAGATTTATTTATGACTTCTCCAGAGAAAAGTGAAACTGGGTGTTCAACCTGAAAGCAGGAGAAAAAGGCCATGAAATGATGTTGATGAAAACCGTGGAAAAATGAGTGAGAAAAGAACAATCTACTTCCAGATTGAGACATTATTGGCAGTGAAATCCAGGAAAAAAAACCACCTTACTTGTTGATAAAAAAAATCTGTTTAGGCAATTCCTAGGTACCGTCAAATAAATACCAGCTTAGAACAAGGACACTTTATTCTTATATTGGTTTTGTGTGGCCTGGCTTTCGGTAGCAGGGAGGCCACAAAGATGGCTCCTGTGAGGAGGCTGCTGGAAGCTTCCCACCATGTCCGGCAGAGCCAATGGTTGATGGCTCTGAAAATGGACATGCTGCTGACCAAAACTGAGCCAATGAGAGAGGCTGGTAACGCCTTTGTGATGGCATATTTAAGAAGAAAATCAAAACAAAGTCATGACATTTTGCTTCTAGTCAGAGAGGAGGAGGAGGTGAGAACACGTGAGGGAAAACAACATGGTGACACCAAGGTCAGAGGAGGAGGGGGAGGAGGTGCTCCAGATGCTGGAGCTGAGGTTCCTCTGCAGGCCGTGGTGCAGACCATGGTGAAGCAGCTGTGCCCCTGCAGCCCATGGGGATCCACAGGGGATGCAGAGATCCACCTGCAGCCCGTGGGGGAGGTGCCCGTGCCGGAGCGGGTGGATGCCTGGAGGAGGCTGTGATCCAGTGGGAGACCCGGTGGAGAGAGAGGGCCCTTGCTTCCAGACTGGAGCAGCCTGTCCTTGGAGGAATGCACCCCGTGGGAAGAGACCCACGCCGCAGCAGTTTTGGGAAGACTGTCTGCCCGTNATTTCTAAATTGGGCGTACGTATTTATTACAGTAATGAACTGTCCAAACCCCCATGCCCTGTCTCCCTGTGCTGTTGGTGGGAATGAGGGAGGGTTGGAGGGTGGGTGGGGGGTGGAAGGTTTTCTGAGGGCTTGTTTTACTTCTCATTATCCTCCTCTGATTCTGTTAGTAATATGTTCACTTTACAACTTAAGTTGAGCCTGTTTCAACCTTGAAGTGTTTCTCCCAGTCCTTATCTTACTCATGACGCGTTTATTAATTTTTTTTCGTTTTCCCTCCTCTGCCCAGCTGTGGCAGGGGAGGATAAGTGAGCGGCTCTCATGGGTGCCTGGCGTTGGGCCAGTATCAAACCACAATTCTATTTACTTCTACTCCTATACTTCTGTACTCCTGGTCTCCTATTTCTATACTTCCACTCCTTCGCTCCATGTCCCCTCCTACCTCCACATGCACTGAATGCGATGATGGATTTTGTCCTTTAACATTTTTCAAACAATGAGCCTAAGATTGGCTGGGTGCCAGAATGCTTCTTTTTCTGAGTTGGGCAGATGTTTCTGTGATTTAATATGTCATTCCTGTGAAAATAGGTTTGTCCTCGTCTACAATTCTGAAAAATAGGACTTTTTTGGAAAATGGGGAGTTTTTGTTGGTATTTTCTAAATGCAATCAACCATACATACATTTCAGTAAACTGCTAAATTCCCAGTCTTCCAATTTGCTATATGACTATCATCTTGAGAAAGTTCAAGCAGTATTGCAGAATCTTTAGTGAGTCAAGTGAATTTTCTTACTGTAACAGATGAAGTCTCCTTATCTAGTTTTTTTTCAGTTTTTGATTTGGATTCTATAGAATAATCCCAGCTCTTACTTATGAAACACTTCACTCCTCCAAGGCTTTTAAACAATAATGTCAGAAATGATGGACTGTAGAGTTAGCTTTCATACATAGATAGAAGTTCACTGTTTGTTACTAGCAATAGTTTATTAAATGTTAATGAGTTTGTTACCTCATTTCATTAATATAAATATGTTAATTATTGATGGTTAATGGTTATTATTATATAAAATGAATAAACTTTCTAGAAAATGGGTGTCGACCTTGTTATCATAAGGGGATAAACCAATGAACACCATTGGACCTACCAGACGACCCCTGGACTATCATGGGCCAACCAGTGAGCCAACAAGATGGATCCTAGACAACAATGAGCCAATCGCAGTGTCCTCCGTGGGCAGTGCCATGGGAGGGGTCGTGCCAAATTTCAGGGTATAAGATGTATCCTTCCTAGCTAAGAGTGTGCCTCTGACTGAACTTATCCCTGGTCAAGCACCCAGCGCTGAACCCTTTACTTTGTGGTCAGGCAGACCATCCATTTAGGTCTCCAATTGTCATCCATTTTTTTGTTCAATAAATCTTTCAAAAGTTTATCCATGAGTGGCATTTCTCGCAAATATTAAAATTTTGCTATAGTTTTTTTACTTCATCTCAGCTGCCTCATCTTGCCAAGTGAATCCAAAACAGTGTTATTTCAGGCTCTTTTAAATAGTTAACACATATTAGATGAATGTTGTATGACCTCTAGAACAGCATCCAGCACAGTATCAAAGATCAACTATAAATAAAAAGAAGGTAAATCTTCCCTGGAAGAGAGCTAATAACCAGAACAATTGTTATTATATGTACTATATGAAGAAAACTGATTCTGTATTAAATAGCTTTTTTGTTATGGTTTTGTCATTTTTTCCTTCTGGAAAACCACTACCAGTGAACTCAAACAAATGACTTTTCATGAAATGCAGACCAGAGATAAAGACTACCACAGAAGAGGTATTACTTTGAATAAAATAGGTGCTCATGGGAGTTCANTTGTTGCTTGTTTGCCTTGTTTTATATATATATATATATATATGTATAAAAAAGTAAAGAACTGTTATTCCTATTCATCATACCTTTGCCTGAAAGCCCCTTAATTTCAAAATTATAGTAATCCGAAGGGAAGGGGGTTGCATTTTCCATTCCAAGGAAAGGTTCCTGCCTTCCTTACAGACACCTGTCTTTTAAAACCAAGACAGTGTTGTCACTGATAACTCTAGGAGCCAAATGTGCATTAGCAGCTGAAAATACAATTGGATGTTGACAATCACCAAAAGGGTGCTGAACACAGGTCAGACACATCTGGTTGGGTCTAAATCTAAATGAGCCTGTGGGTTGTGGGAACAATTTCCAGTGTAGTTTTCTCCATTGCAAGAAGTATGTAGTGGAGTTAAGGAAAACTCAGAGACTGGGTGACTGAAACAGTCATTTGGTGGAGCAGCTGCTCTGCAAGAAAAAATCAGAAGGACCAGCTCAATTTATTGATCTTTTAGCTCTCTGTTCTGGAAAGGAAGTTGTGTCTAGAAGTCTAAAATGGTCAATGGATTACACTGACAGGAAATCTCAGAAAGTATAAAAAAAGTTCTGAGTCAGAGCAAGGGCATTTAATGTTGCACGAGCATTTAATGTTGCATGGGCATTTGCTATTAGCAGAAAATAAGAATTCGATATTGTCCTGGTTCTGGCCAGGACAGGGTTAATTTTTGCAAAAGCCAGGAGGGGGCATGGCTAGGCTAATGAAAGTTATTCTATACCACCTCACATCGTTTTCTGTGATGGGAGGGAAGGGGCCCTTCTGGTTCGGGTGGCTTGCTGGTAGTGGGGTATTGTCAGGTGGTCTCTGTGTGGTGAGCAGTCGTGTTTGAATAGTTTGTCTCTCATGCACTGTTACTAATATTGTTGCTGTTACTGTTCATTTTCATATTTCATTTGCTGTTTCCAGTAAACGGTACTTACCTCAGCCTATGATCTTTACCCTTTGTGCCTCCAGTTCTCCTCTCCAGCCACCCACACAAGGAGATAGAGGAGAAGGGTAGTGAGTGAGCAGTGCATGGTTTGGAGTGCTTCAGTGGGAACACTAAATATGGGAATACCATTCCTAAACCATGACAAATATATATTGAGTAAAATGTCAAAAGTGATTAAACTAGTAATGATGGAATGCTGAATAGGAGAAATAGAAGCATTATTGTAATTATGCACTAAATAGTTAATTAATTAAATTTCTTGACTTGATTCAGTCTTACCCTGTATAGCTCTGACACAGGTCTGGCAATGAAAGTCATATGAGAACATTTTCTGCTTGTGCTGCCAGTTGCCTCTGCTTGGTCTTCTTCAGGTCAAAGTGCACAGGCATTCGGAGGGGATACCTGTCTGTCCAGCAGCAGTACCAATTACAGTAGTTCCCTGAGTGTCTTGCTTCCTTACAGTGCCTGGGAGATGTTTTACCTGAAAAATTTTGTGTTCTTCAGGCATTAGGATCCCCTTGCAACACCATCTTATGTGTTAATATTACAAATCTGGAATGAGGACAGACAATATTCCTCCTTTCAAGTTCTATTTGAAAGCTGTATTTTTATATATACATATTTTATTCTATGTGATTGAGTCTGTTGTTACATACATTTAACAAGCAGATAAAAAGCATATTTCTTGATATAAGCCATTGATACATCTATCTCTTTATATAGCTGTTGAGCACTACACTCTGGATGTGACCATCCAACCACTTTCTTATCCATCTAACAGTCTGGTCACCAAATCCATCTCTCTTCCATTTAGAGAGAAGGATGTTGTCAGGAAGGCTTTACAGAAGTTCATATAGATGGCATTTGTAGCCCTTCCCTTGTCCACTGATGTAGTCACTCCATCATAGACCAAGGCGTTGGTCAGGAAGAGTTTGATGAAGTCATACTGGGTGTCTTGAGCCACCTCCCTGTCCTCCATGTGCCATGGATCTGTTCCAGGATCTTCCCAGATACAGAGGGGAGGCCAACAGGGCAGTAGTTCCCAGGGTCCTCCTTTCTACCCTGTATAAAGATGGGTACAATGTTTCCCTTTTTCCAGTCCCCTGGGACTTCACCTGACTGCCATGACTTTTCAAATATCATGGAGATTGGCTTGGCAACTACATCAGTAAAATTGCTCAGGACTCTGGAATGTATCTCATCAGGTTCCATGGACTTACATACATCCAGGTTCCTCAGATGGTCACAAACCTGATCTTTACTTACAGTGGGAGGGACGATGTTGCGGTGGCTCAGCCCTCTGGAGGGCTGTGGCACTCTAATGGCCATCAAATGATGGCCCTCCAATGGTGGGAACACCAAGAGACAGAGGACAGCTCTGAAGGCAGGCCCAAGGACGGTACTGAAGTTTAAGGTCACTGCCTCCCCCTAGAAAGTTCTATGCAGTTCGATACTCCATTGGTTCTTAGTTCTAGCTCCCGCCTCTCTGTTTTCCCCATTGGTTGCTGTTCTTACTGTTCCACCCTTTTTGTTGTACCCTATTGGTTGTTTCCCTTTTCTCCACCCCATTTTTCCCGCTGTATAAGAGCCCTGGACCCTTCCATTTCTCTCATCTTTTGTCCCTGGACCCTCCACCCAATAAACCTGGCTGGAAACTATACAGAAGACCCCTCTCGTTCCTTTGCCTCGGGGAGATGCACACTGACCATCTGCGGCTTGGGCTCGCTCCCATTATATAGAGCCAGCGACGCTGCAGCACCAACAGCAGCTGCCCTGCAATTTCTCACTGTCTGCCAGAAGGATGCTGCGCCCCCTTGTGGGCGGCCCTACAGCGTCAGGACTTTGTTCCCTCAGTCCTCATCCTGCTGTCCATCCACTTCAGAGACGTGAGAAGAAAGGTTGCCATTGAGGACTGAGGCAAAAATATTGTTGATTACTTCAGTCTTGTCCTCATCCATTGTTACCAGTTTTCCAGCACTGTTTATCAGGGGGTAGTCCTCTAACCTCTGTTTTTTGCCTAATGTATCTGTAGAAGACTTCTTGTATTCTTTGCATCCCTTGATAGGTTCAGTTCCAGTTTTGCCTTGGTCTTCCTCACCCCATCTCTACATAACTGAACTTTACCTCTATATGCTTCCCAGGTCACCTATTCTTGTTTCCACTGTGTTCATTCCCTTTACTTTGACCAGCAGTGTCCTACTCAACCATGCCAGTCTCCTGCCTTCCGGGCATGATTTTTTACTCCTGGGGATTGCTATTTTTTGTGGTCTATGGATGAATTCCTTAATGATCTGCCAGCTCTGTTCCACTTCCTTGTCCCTGAGGGCAGCCTTTTAGGGTTGGATGGTTGCATCCAGAGGGTATTGGTCAATGGCTCAGAGTCCTGATGGACATCAGTGGTAAGTGGTATCCCTCACGAGTCCATATTGGGACAGCGTTATTTAATGTCTTCATTAATGACACAGACGAAAGGATTGAGTGTGACCTCAGCAAATTTGCTGATGATACCAAGCTGAGGGGTGCTGTTGCTACACCTGAAAGCCAAGATGCCATCCAGAGGGACCTGGACAAGCTCGAGGAGTGGACCCATGGCAATCTCATGAGGTTTAACAAGACCAAGTGCAAGGTGCTGACCTCGGCTGGGGCAACCCCCGGTTCCAACATGGGCTATGGAATGAACAGACTGAGAACAGCCCTGCCCAGAAGGACTTGGGGTGCTGGTGGATGAGAGGCTGGACATGACCCAGACATGGGCACTCACAGCCCAGAAAGCCAATTATCCTGAGCTGCATCCAAAGCAGCATGGGCAGCAGGGCCAGGGAGGGGATTCTGCCCCTCTGCTCTGCTCTGGTGAGACTCCACCTGCAGTGCTGCATCCAGCTCTGGGGTCCCCAGCACAGGAAGGACATGGACCTGTTGGAGAGAGTCCAGAGGAGGCCACCAAGTTGATCAAAGGGATGGAGAACCTCTCCTGTGAGGAAAGGCTGAGAGAATTGAGACTGTTCAGCCTGGAGAAGAGAAGGCTTTGGGGTGGCCTAATTGCAGCCTTCCAGTACCTGGAGGGAGCCTCCAAGAAAAGATGGAGAGACTCCTTACAAGAGCATGTAGTGACAGGACAAAGGGGAATGGATTCAAACTGAAAGAGAGCAGGTTTAGATTGGATATTAGTAAAAAATATTTTACTGTGAGGGTGGTGAGGCACTGGAACAGGTTTCCCAGAAAAGCTGGCAATGCCTCATCCGTGGAAGTTTTCAGCGCCAGGCTGGATGGGGCTCTGAGGAAGCCAGTCTAGTGAAAGAAGTCCCTGTCCATAGCAGGGAGGTTGGAACTAGATGATCTTTAAGGTCCCTTCCAACCCAGGCCATTCTATGATTTTATAATATCTGAAAGCTACCTTAATGAAAAACCATGTTTTCTATCCTTTCTCAGCATTGTTTCTGAAAGTTAGTATATATTTCAAAATTAATGTATAGTAACTACTACTGTTACTATAACTTATTCTGGAAGTTGGGGCTGTGCAGATCTGTGCAGTGAATCAGAAGCAAATTATGAACTCTGTGCAATGAAACCTGTGAAATGGTTCCCAATCTAGGAGAAAAGTTAGGATAAGAACAGTTAGCTAAATGTGTGTTATTTTCCTGTACATAAAACCTTCCAACTTAATTTCAGAAGGAAAAAAGATGTTATTTCATGTATGTTATTTTACATATTTAATTTATATTCTTATGTACGCAATTATATATCATTATATATTACATATTTTCTTCTCTATACAATTATATATATTGTATATATGATATCTTATTTAATGTTATATATTATATTATAGAAACAGTTCATAATGTTTCTATATTTTTGTTCATGCTGCCTTTCTATATCCTTCATACTCAGTATTTACTCATTTCCTAACTTTGGGGCATTTAATTTTCTGTGTGAGTTTTTCAGTGTTGCTTCTTATTACAGTTATGACATTTAGAATTCATCTAGATAATTTTCAATGCAATTTTTGGAGGAATAATAGTTTATTTTCAAAGACTTTTGTACCTAGATGGTTGATATGGTTAAACAGCAATTTTGAAAAACAGAAAATAAATTTAAAATAGGAAAAAGGGAGACAGTGAATAACAAGGAGAGACAAAAGGAGAGCAAAGGTTTTCTGTCCATATCTGACAGTGAGACAAAAAGAAACATCAAACTTTTGAGAACAAAAAACAAGCCAGTGGTAGATAAATGAAAAAAACCACTATTTCCACTGAACAAGTCCTGCTTTGCATTCAGTCTTTGTTACATGGACATGGAACTCCCAGGTCTACTAAAAGGAGTGCTAATCCATGGAATGGAGGGCATGGCTAGAAATTGCAGGGAGAAAAGACCTGAATCTATTGCCCTATGTCCAACCCAAGATTTCTAAAACAAGGAATATTCAGCACTTTTTCCCCTCCATAGTCCGTAAAGTATTTTCTTCTTCCATCTTGGCCAAGTTTCCTCTTTCATTTTAGGTTTTTTGAAGCATGTTTCCTTACCACTCCATGTTGGCAAGAGGTTTTGTACAATTGATAATTACCAGAAAAATTTCTGTCTTCAGACCAAGTTTCATAACTTTTTGGATCTCTTGGTGTGAAAACAATGACTCTTTTCTTTTTAACTTGATGTGCCTTTAGGTTGCCTTGAGGTAGACATTGAGTTTCTGCAATTTGTCACATTTAGTGTGTATTGAAGGGTCAAGTTGTGTTGCAGTATAATGCAATTAATAAGGAACACTGGGCACTTGTCATTGTGCAATTATGAGCATCCAATAAAAATATGATAAAACTATCTAACAGAATAGTGATGGAATGAAACAACTATTTCCTCCATGCTTTAAGCAGATTTTCAGGCTCTTCCAATACAGCTTTGCTTGATGGACCTTGCCACCTAGCAACAAAGGACTCTCTCAGGCTTCTGGACAAAAGCTATACAGAACTGCCCTGTCAGCAGCTCTTAAAACCTGTCAAATAGTTCTGGAAATTTTGCTTTTGTCCTTTTTTGCACTTAGCATTCAATCCCACTAGCATTCTGCAGAACAAAGGAAAACAATTTTTAGCTATTTAATTTTGGAATCAGACAGCTGTTTATTCTTGGAAGCAGGCTTTAAAAGGCTAGATAGGGAAGTTAAAAAAGGACAAAATGTGAAGTTGTTCCTTTAACACAGCCTTACGAGGCAGTAAGCGATAATGTGAAAGAACACCAATCATGTAGGATACCTTCCAGACATCCTCATAAAGTCAGGAGAAAACATCTGCTGCCCACCCACTAACAGGGTAGAGTGCACAGCCCTTTTTCATCTCCTGATGCCTCTAAGAAAGCTAACATTGGCTATGGTGTGAGACTGAGAAATGTTTGTACTGTTGAATGGGATTTAAAAAATTAAATTAGTATATGTTAACAAAAAAACTTCAAAGAGCATATGGCCTAGAAAGATACAGGAAGAAAATTGTGAGAACAAAAACCAGTTCAACAAATTCAGCAAAATGATGACTGGTGAAGGAGACATCATTTGCCAAAGTGACAGAATTGGGTCTGTTTGGGACTGTTCTCTACAGAGACATCTGGTATCTCACCAAATTACTTTATGCTTTTGAAGATCTAAAACAGTAAAGGGAACTGCCTTTGACTGCAAAAGAAAGTAGTGATTATAGTGGCAAATGCAATATATAGGATATATTACCAAAGAAGTGACATTTTTAGCCAAAGAGAAAACAGTAAAAATTATGTGGCGTCTGCGGTCTTCTCGCTGTTCCCTGGGTCCTGCAGAGGCTCTGGATGATGGCTGGCATTGCAGGACTGCGCCCTTTGTTAGGCAGAAGGTCAGTGCCCCTTCACAGCTCATTGTCTGGGGCTGCAGCCATTTCCCACCAGCCAGGGCACAACCTGCAGCTTGCACTCCAAGCTACCAGCACTGGGTGTGTTCTACAACAAATCTGTGGGCTGCGAAAGGCCTACACATAGAGACTGGAATGCAGAATGAGATATCATCAAAAGTACCACATAAAGCCTGTGTTTAGAGCCTACACAATGATTGATGTACACAGAACACTTTTGACGCTTCCTCAGTAATCAGCCCTTTTGGAATGTGTACCAAAAGCTCTGTGTCGTGTTCCAAAATTTAATGTAGCAAAAAACCCCCAACTCAACCAAAAAAACCCTAAACAAAACCACTCCTCCCGCCCCCAACCAACAAAACCAAAACCAACCAACCAACAAAAAACCTAACCCCCCAAAAAGACCCAACCCAAACCGAAATCAAACCAAATCAAACCAAACAATTTAGAGTTTTAAATAGAATGCAGATCAAAAGCACTGAACCAAAGGCTGGGGAAAGGGACACTCAGCATCATTTTTTGAAGAAAACCAAGTTTGGTAAGGAGCAACTTGAAGCAGTTTCTCAAGATTTTGAATTTCAGTTTTGGAGATACCCATGTGACAAAGTAGCATGAACAGCAAACCTTTAAAAGTAAAGATTCTTGAGAATATGTGAATTTTATTTTCCTTGAGTTTAGTCCGTGACACCGAGAGGTATGGCAAGCACAGGAAATATTTTGTCATATAGTCACAGAAACATTGGTTTTGCCATTTCACTGATAATGGCCCTGTGTCTCTTGTCTTTTACATTGAATTCCCCAAATGTCACAGTGAAACAATTTGTTCAGATGGTGATGTCAGACTTACTGAAATAAGTCTTGTTCTGGTACACTTGATAGCACTTAAGACGCTTCAGTTGCTTCTGATGTCAGTCAAAGACAGCGTGTAACATTGCATCTGCGTAAATACAGTGTCCTCAGAATGTTTTAGGGGTCTGTCTAATTCCTCTGGAAACCTCTCTGGGGTTCGCTCACCTTTAGAGTATAAATCCTGCTGCCTACCAGCAGACTAGAAATATAAGTTTTTAAACAATCAAATTGCTGTTAGTCATCAGTCTACAGTAAGAATTTTTCTTAATTAGCTGGTGTCCCTATCCTTGAATGAACTGAGAGTTCTAGGAGCAGCACCTGGACTCCATTTTAAGTTATTCTGCCTTAAATGTCACACCGTGTAATGCACTGTACTGAATATGATCCCGTGTATGTAAACTAACCTAGCAAACTAATGGGAAACACAGCTGTGGGAGATGAGCTTGTTACCCTGTTGGACGGCTCAGGCCACCTGGCTGTGGCTACTACTGTATGTCAAAACGTTTCCCTTCCTACAGAGCTCCTTACACGCGTGCTTTGCTCACAGAAAGCTGCAGCACTGCCTGCTTTCTTCTAGCCCTGCACTGTTGCCTTTTGGTTGGTTTTATAGGGTTTTTTGTGGTTTGATTTTTTTTTTTTTCTTTTTGGGTATGCGTGTTTGGGGGTGGGTTTTTTCTTCTTTTTGTTTGT
>VZTH01006739.1:306192-374555 GCA_013397815.1 Aleadryas rufinucha | reverse complement strand
TTATCCCAGCCGTTCCCTGGCTCTGCACTGTCCCAGCCGTTCCCTGGCTCTGGGTTATCCCAGCCGTTCCCTGGCTCTGCACTGTCCCATCCGTTCCCTGGCTCTGGGTTATCCCAGCCGTTCCCTGGCTCTGGGTTATCCCAGCCGTTCCCTGGCTCTGCACTGTCCCAGCCGTTCCCTGGCTCTGGGTTATCCCAGCCGTTCCCTGGCTCTGCACTGTCCCATCCGTTCCCTGGCTCTGGGTTATCCCAGCCGTTCCCTGGCTCTGCACTGTCCCATCCGTTCCCTGGCTCTGGGTTATCCCAGCCGTTCCCTGGCTCTGCACTGTCCCAGCCGCTCCCGAGGCGCGGTGACAGCGGCCCCGCCCGGGGCGCCCTCTGGCGGCAGAATCGGCCCGCAGCGCCCGGAGCTTGAGGAAGGGCTCGTCCAAAATACCGAAACGAATCCCACCCTGGACTCGTGTCTATCACAGGATAGCAGCTCGCTGGAACAGTATTGGGAAAACACACACAGTGCTCACACGGTGGTGTCCAAGGTAGGACTTCTGTTCATTGTTTCTTTTGAGGTGGAGCTTCTTTTACAGGACGTAAGAGTAGTACCTAGTGAACAATTTAAAATACTCCGAAATGCATATTGAAAGCACCTGGATCCCCTGGAGAGCAGGATTTATGCTCAGAACTACAGTCAGAGAAATGCCATGCTTGGGGTAACAATGCAGATACATGCTGAGTTCAGCCTACAAGGACACATGGCATGGGATGGACACACAGAACTCCCACACTTCACTTTCCAGTCCTGAGTGCAGACACTGTTCTACTTCCTCTGTTTAGAAATCTGATTATGCTATTCTATAATTCCACAGAGAGCACCAATTCCAGTCTACACATAAATTAGTCTGGAAATGAAAACTCATATTATTTGGGCAAATTTTTATTCCCTAAATATATTGCTGAAATGAGAGAAAGGGAGCATGGCATTACTAGTTCTAATAGATTATTGCATTATGCCAAAATCCTATTTTTATTATGTAACTTAATTCTTTCTAGGATTTCTTTAAATTCCAAAATATCCAAGGCTTTGTGTTAAACTAATAAAAAGTTTACTGCCCTCCACAGTACCTTATCCTACTCCACTCACACTCTGCAAATGATAGATGAATTCCAAATATACTGACAAATAATTTCCTGGTCTCTCTTCAATCCATTCTCTTTCTCTCCTTTAGTTATTTTTACTCCCTTATTCTCCATTCAGTTGTTCCCCAGTCACACTATCAACTGATTTATCTTCAAACTGAAATAAAGCCCAGAACTTCAGCAAGCTTATCTTCTCCCATCTGGCCTTCATCTCTAAATTAATGACACGCTCTATTTTCCTGTCTCGCCATTTCCTCCTGTGCTTTCTCTGCCCTGTCCCCTTTTTCTTGTGCTCACTTGGACTCACTCTCACTAAAGCATCAGTAACACCTTTGTAGCCACACCACAGGAACAACAGCACAGCCACATCCTCTGGATCTGCCAGTCTGACACAGAACTTTTCTTGAAATCTTGTCCCACATAGCCTCAAAATAATACAAACCCTGTGAGCAATCTCCTCCTGATAGAGTTTGGAGATGTACTCTGTACCAGACACGTCCCACTCTCCGTACTACAAGTTTAATCTGCCTCTCTGAAGTCTTTCAGAGCATATCCAGTTGTCAAAGCAGAATCAAGAGAACTGAACCCATTTTTAACTTCCTCATAAGGTCTCACTGTTGCTTGTGTTTTCATTAATTGCTCTGCCCATAAAATGACAGGCTTCATTCTGGGCTTCTACAGCACCCTCAGGATAAGAATAAAATTATTTTTCTCTTTAAAACATTTCTCTTCCTATTTTCCATAAGCTAAAATCTTTTTCTCTCCTACCTGAATTATTGCAGCAGCCTATTTTCAGGCTCTGACAGGGACAGAAAATGCAATTTTGAGTATTCAGATCCAGAAAAATAAGCTTCCTACATCATAGCTCTGACTGTATTAGCTTTCCATCCCAATTTACTGACCCTGCACAGACCAGGAAGCTGGAACAGTTGACCTCCCAAAGGCCTTTCCAATACATGTACTCTCTTTTGCACCAACAGATCGCCCCTCATTCTCCTGCAACTTCCAGGCAACCCTTCCCACTCCTTACCCCTCATTCAGCATGGAAAGGTTACCCTTAGCTCCAGCTGTCCAATAGTGGCAACTTCTGTTATTCAGTCTTTAAAGTTTCAATTCAACATGTTCATACTATTTCCCATAATTTCCTGAGAGCTAGGAAGAGCTTCCTAACAAGCAAGCAAAAGTCACCTCTAACAGTTCCTTGCTGCAAAGTCTACAAAAAATATTGAAAAAAAATCTGTTTCCTTGTGCTTATGTCTTTTGTCAAAGACATAAAATGTAAGGAATGGCAATGACTTTTTGTTGGGTAATGAGTCCAGCATAAGGGGATCCCAGTCTGTGGGTGAAGTTTCTAGACACTACAATAATACAACTCATAACACAAAGCAAAGGTTTCACATTTCCAATACTTAATCCTGGAAGTAGTGCGTAACACCCAGCCATGGGTTGCAATGGAATTACCTGGATCACCGTGTTTATTGTAACACAAAAGCTTGCAGGATAAACACAGCCTTTCTAAGATCTGACTTTTACAGCACCCATTCAGTTTGATTCATTTATTGTCTCAAAAGAAAGACGATCCTTATTTACTTGTCGTCTTAAGTAAAGCAGACAGATTGATGATTATGTTACACCAATGAGATGAATCAAAACCAACAGGCTGCACAGCAAAGTTAACAATTTCAATCTGAATTTTTGGGGTTTTAAATTTTTACTGTTTCAAATCTGTGTGAAACTTGAGAAAGCCTGCCAATATCTTCAAGCTCCAGAAAGGAAATGATGTACAGGAGCAATGGGACAGGAAGCCATTCCAGGAAGTCATAGTTACCATGGCACAGACTGAGGACGTCCCAGAACTCTGGCACCAAACACTATAGCAATCTGAACTGGGAAAAAAATTAAACCAAATCCAAGAGACAACAGATTTGTAAAAGCCTGAAATTTCTTTCCAATGATCTCAAGTTATTTGGGTACATCTTTAAAAAAAACCCAAAAAACAACCCAACAAAATCAGCGCTTTCTAAAATGCTTTTCTAGAGAAATATTATTTAACATGAATGTCCAGAATCATTTTTGGATCCACTTTTCCACATACATATAGATTTTTATGTAAAGACTGTGCTATTTACTCAGAGGGAGGTTAGTAAAACTGAAAGAAGTACTTCAGTCATATGCTTTGGGGAAAATAATGATGGCTGACATCACGAGTCCCTGTAGTTCTGCTTCTCATCTTACATAGGTACAGTTAAACCAACATGAAATTGAAGGCAGTTCCCTTCTACAGGGACGTGGCATTGTTTGACTCATTCCTTTGTGATCCAGTACAACACGAAACTGTCCTTCTGGAAGTCACCTACGTAGTGAGCTACTGCCCATCTCGCAGTCAAGTCGATTATTTCTGCTCCTGTGTCCAACCTGGAACTTGGTCTTTTGAGTTGTACACTGTTTCTTCAGATCACTTATCTATTTTATCAAATTGCTTTAATAAAATTACTGGTTCATTATAAAACAGAATCCTGAATTCAATTTGCTACACTTTTAATGAACAATCAGTGGTATGTTTTGAAGATGCATGTTCTTTCCTAAGATCTAACAAAATGAATGCAGTCATCCAGATTTGTACAGGATTTTTTTCCTTATTTTTCATGGAAGTTGAAACTATACTGACTACAGGCCTATTTTGATGCAGCAGTTTTCCTTCCGAAGTATTTTGTAAGATTAATTACAAAACTCAAGCTTATGTGAATACCATTGAAAGAGGTTTGAAAATGACACGATTTTACTGTTAAGATGTTAGGATTTTTTTCTTTTTCTCCCCAAGTATTCCTAAGGTAACCATATGGGAGGAAACTATCACCTTATCTCCCTTCATGTCTTTGGGTAGGTAGCCCAGTGCTCTGCAGTGTTCTTTTCCATGCTGTATCATACTGCAGAATCGGTTTGCTGTCAGTTCTCCTTTGCTTTTCTGCATTCCAAGCATCTCGGTTCTATATGGTTGGTAATTTCCCTCAAATTCCTTATGCAAGTACAAAATTATCTACATAGTCAACTAAAAATGGTCAGGCTGATCTAATTCAAGCTGATATGTAAGAATGCTCCAAATCTTCTCATCCTGGGAATGATGAAGATAAATAATATTTGCACTGTACATCTATTTCATGTTGAATGATCAAGCAGGTTTACCACACAAATATTTGAGTTTTTCTTGAAATTATTTATTTCTAGAAATAATAGTGTGATCTGGTTTGACTATTCTAAAGTATATTTAGTATTTAATTTGTTTCGTTAATGTATCTGAAGCTAATGATGAACTAATTGTGAAAATCCATTGAATTTTAAGTTTTCTATGAAATTTTCATTCTGTGAGTGCTGGAGAATATTTGATGACTTGTACTAATTGTTCACACATCCTGAAATATAAGTAGACCTCTCTTCTCTTGCTTGACACTGTCATCACTAAATTTTCCATCATTGCAAAACCAAATACAAAACCTTGCTCTATCCTCTTGGCTTTATGAAATTATGAAAAGAAACAAATGATATGTTATTTCACTGCCCAAAAAGAACAGAAAACATCTCCAAACAAACATGGATGTTTACAGCTGCATGGTAGTTCCTATAAATTTAGTAAAATAGTAATGTTAAGAGTTCAGGCACCTTATAAAAAAAATTCTCTAAAAATCCCAACCACATGAAAAGAGAGAAAATATTAGGAATGAAAACCAGGAGATAATGACAGGAAATACCAATACTTAACAGGAAAACATTTTACTGGCAGGAGTGTACCAAATATTTAGCGGCGAACCATGGATCTGATGAGTTTTTTATTTGAACTTTCAGTTGGCAAATAAATCAGTATGGATAACCAGAATATTATTGTAGAATATAGACATCTCTTCTTCCAGTGTATATATATATGTATATATATATTTGTGGAGAATTAATAGAAAAATAATGATGTGTGAATACTTAGGAGCAGCAAAGCTCTTAACAGGAGGTGAGGAGGTGTAAAAACATCTGATTGTGTGGAATAGCAAGAACTATGGACAGAAATAATATCAGTATAACAATTCAACTCACAAACATAGTAATTTATACTTGCAATACTTCTATTTATGTTAGCATTTTTCTAAAAAGAAAACAGCTTTATTTTATTTTACAATTTTAATAAAAAATAGAGGGGAACCCCCCAATTTTAGAGATAATTTTAGAAGGGGGAAGAAATGACTACATTTTAGAAAAGAATGGCAACTGTGGCTTTCAATACTCCCTACAGGATAGGAAACCTCTGAACCACCAATGAGACTTTTCAAGAAAAAGCAGGCAGATCTTATTTATAATCTACTGAATTATTTGTAACCTTCTACAAACACAGAATTCTACAGTAGAAAACTGCTTGCTAACAATAATTTAATTAGCTAAATCATTGCATCCATGAAACGTAAAACAGATGTTTCACTGTGACATCATATTAATATCAAATGCTGCAGGGAAACCTTACACTACAAGCAATGAATAAAACCCAAAAAGCTAGAATCCTTCTCCCCAGCATTTATTCAGGTATCAAATCTACTTCTATAAGATAAAATAAAAAAGGGTCAACAAAAAAAGTATAGAAGACAACTTCTTTGAAAGCTCAAGTTTATAAAAAATGATGCTCAATTTTGCCATGAATTAAAATTACAATTTTTTGCTTCAACTAATGGAGCAATTAGGATCATCTGCTGTAAAACCTCAGCATATTTAAAGACTCTGAGCCTGAGCCAAGTTCAACAGGCAGTCCATTTTCTGTCAGTTCAGGACATACTCATTCCCTTTCTAGTCAAAACAAGCAGTAATAACTGGAATTAAAGATTGGTTTTGTCATGGACTGTGAGTGCTGACTGAAACTTTTTCCATGGCTTGTGCATATATCCAGTCACTTGAGCTCAGAAAGTGCAGCCTTTCCATCCATGGAACACAAACAGGGCTCACTTGGAGCCCTACCCAGCAGCCTAAGGAGGTGTTATTATTTCTACCAAGTTCACTTGAAATTGATCAGTCGCAAAAGTTTAACAGGGAATCAGAAACACAAACCTAACAGCACAAACCTAAACATAGATGTGCAGGCCACATGAACTCAGCAGGGCTAAAAATCTCTCAATTGTGCTGCAGGAAGTGTTAGATATTAACAAGCAAAGCATAGACAACGTATTGGTCTTATCTGAGGCTCTAAGTGAAGATACACTCAAGTTTATCCTTGAAAAGTGATAAATAGTTGTACCCTCCCCCCTACCACCAAAGCTCTTTCCCAAGATTCACATACTTCTTGGGAAAGCAGACCTCCTCCACCCAGGTGTAAATAATCATGGAATCACAGAATCACCAAGGCCAGAAGAGACCTTCAAGATCATCCAGTCCAACCATCAACCCAGCATCACCATAATCATGAAATCATTGTCCAAATGTCACTTCCAGACACCTCTTGAACACTTACAGAGACAGTGACTCTAGCACCTCCCTGGACAACTTACTCAAATAAGATGACAATTAAATAAAATGATGATTCAATAAGATGATATCTACCAAAGCTGTTGATGAGAAAAACAAAACTTCATTTGAAAATTACACTTTTCAAGTTCATAACAAAACCAGGATAAATATGAAGCCACATCTGTAAGTATTTTTTTAATGTCTGTACACAATCAGAATACAAAAGCAATTTATTTTAAAAAAATCAAGATCTCACCAACCCAAGGTGGTTTTGTTCTATCAGGTCTTGGGCTACAAAAGAGACTGCAGGTGCAGTTATGAACTTCTCCATTTCCAGACTAGGCCACAGCCCACCTCACCTATCCCCAGCGGTTACTAATTTAAGGTTTCTAAGGCTTGGTATTTTCAGAAGACTGTTTCCTCTGTGAACCACGATCAACCGTATCTTGTGACATAATCACCCCTAAAGTTAATCCATTACCAAAATTATAAGAAGATGCAGAGCAATAACTACCTGAGACACATAGTTCCATGGAACTTTGGGAAAATGCATCATTATTTCAGACGTTCTCAGTGGCCAGTCTGTCTCTGAGGTTAATTTAGCAGTGTCCCCACTGCCTTTCTTTCCCTGGCTGTCTGCTCCTAAAGTAAATCTGCACTTGTATAGTCCCAGTCACCTCTTGCATTAGCAGTTGATTGTGTCAAATCAGATTGGGAATCCAAATCTGGGTGGCTCACAACGTGGCCATAGAAACAAATGTGCTGGCACGGAGGATGATGAGTTATTAGCCATAAGAATGTTGCTTTCTGGCCTATACTTGTTGCTAAAATCTCTGTCATTGTCCTAGAGAAATTATCAATGTTGCTGAGATCTATCATATATTTAGGTTTACTCTCACGTCTTTTTGGTTTTTTCATTATTCATACATTAATTTATATTAATAAATTCATAGGAAAAAGTATGTTACCCAAAGCAATCACATCTTTCATGAAAGTTATTGCAGATCAATATTGCTAGATTATTACCCTCTATGCCACCCAACATTTGTAATTATTATTATCCTCCTGGGATTCTATAATTTCTCTAGTCTTAAACAATGAAATTCATTCCTAAATTTCCGTCACCTGAAAATTACCTATAACTGTGAAAGAAGAAAAAGAAAAAAGGTAGAAGAAATTACTGTCAAGTACCATGAGATAAATATATTACTCAGATTCAGGGTTTGGGTTATGTAAATATTACTACAGTCCCAAAACAAAGTTTTCCTAAAAGATCAGACCAGTTACATTACCAGTGGCTTCAAGACACAATAAACATCCTGCAAAAAGTGTAAAATGCTTTAACAACCCCTGCACGCAAATTGTTCACAGAAATAAACACACACTTAAAGACATCTCCACTGGCAAGACTATAAACATTCTGGTTTTGTTTTTCATTTATTCATAGAATCACAATGTATCAGGCACTAAATTATGTGGTTAAGTAGAGATACCCATCCAACTGCTCAGGCATTCAAAAGTGGCAGCTTAGAAGTTAAACCGCGATTTTAACATTTTGTAAAAATCAAAACTAATAGGACAGTTCAAAGCTCAGCACTTAAGACTGTCTGAAAACTCTGGCAAAAGCTCTCCAGATGTACATGTTAAACTCACATTTTCAGAGACAGAAAAAGAAAATCTGCATTACAAAGCATGCAACTGAGACAAAAAATTAACGTGAATATTAAATTAGGTAGCTATGAAATGATGGAGTATAAGTGGCCCTGACTATCAGTAATTTTCCCAGAGTTCTCTTAAAACATTACATATGTGCTTCAAGAGTGTGTCAGCTTTTAATATTGACTTTCTTTTTGTTGCTGTCACAGCTGGGCCTCCAGGAGAAGAAAATCATCATCATGTTTCTTCCTTCACACAAGTTGCTCGTAAAGATCACACCTCAAGCCACAAGTAAAATTCACTTGCTGTTGCAGACAAGGTTAAAAAACCCCATATATTCCAGTGTTACTAATATTAATCTGATTTATTTCCTTCCATTTCATTGAGAAAAGTGAGGACTTGGCAGCACCTTATCTATAGGTGGGTTCCTGACATGAGTGGTAAAACTGACAAATGTGAGTATTAGTGAAGTGAACATTTATAAACACACTCACATACATGTGTATATAAAAAACCATACTCCATAGATCTTTATTTTTTCTACTGGCATGCCAAAAAAGGAAAATTAAAAGCAAGCCTTGAGTTAACTGTCAATACTTACATACACTGACTGAAAAACACAGTTACTATTACAAATCTTAGACCTGACAACAGTGGTTTACATCTCTCAATATCAAATTTCACTTTAGACCTCTCTGGTATTTCAGTGCTAAAACGTAGATTTTAAAATTGAGCATTAAGTATTTGCAACTCTCAATGAGTTTCATTCAGTTTAATCACTAACTTTCAAATTAAAGCTCAGATTCCAGATGATCTGCTAAGGCAGGCCTACACCAATCATTTCTGTATTGTTCAAGTCTTTCTTTTATCCTGTTGATATCTCATATACAGCAACAGTATATCATCTGAATGTCAAATATAGCCAGTTAAACATCTTCATCTGAATGTCAAATATAGCCAGTTAAAATTTATCATTTTGATGGTTATTGTGGCTAATATATCATTATATGGAGTAATCAGAATTGCTAAATCATATGTCTGATTGCATACATATAAAATCACACACAGAATCACCAGGTTGGACGAGACCTTCAAGATCACAGAGTCCAACCCATGCCCTAACACCACCTCAACTAAACCATGGCACTGAGTGCCACATCCAATCTTTTTTTAAACACATGACTAAAAGGAAAAAGTCCTACTCAGTTACATACAGTTCATCTTATTTTACAATACACAATCTTTATTCCTTTGCAGTGAAACAGTCGCATCTTTGAAGGCAAAAGAGCCCATACCCATCCAAACTGCATTCTAGAATTTAATATATGAAAAATAAATGATACCACTGAAACATTGGATCACAGTGGAATTAACATTTCTGCAATGTACATGCACAATATAGACTACCATGTTGTTAAAATAACACCATTTCATATAAGAGTGGTAATATGAGGATTCAATGCAAAAGGGATTATAAAGCCCTTGTCATTCTGTTCCACAGATGATGTTACTACCTGGGAAGGCTTTAGAACTAGAATGTTTGCAGCCCAGCACAGGGATAATAGGACAGTGAAAGCTGTACTGTACTTCCAAAAGCTCTTTTTATCCCTAGCAGTGTAGGGAGAATCAGGGCACAAGGCTACTTCCATTCTTATTTGTGGAAAACACAAGGTGAGAATAAGGTCAGAATAAAACTGATACACAAGTGGAGAAAGAAAAGACATCTCTAATGTGTTCCTCAGCTTGCACACCCTTCAACATGGTCCACAAGAATACAATATAGATGGGAAAAACCCCATTGTTAAAGGAGAAAAGAAACCTGGTTAATAGGCTTTCTCCTGGCCTTTTCATGTTACTGTTGTAAGTGACATTTCTTCAAAAAAAAAAAACAACAACCAAACAAACCCATTTTTCAGCATGAAAATGCCAAGTGTAACTGAAAAAGAAAATAGCTACCTGCTTCCGAAATCACTTACCATAAATGATTAATAACCGTTGCTTTTAAACTATTGAACTTGAATACCTAACAATGTTCTACAGATTAAATCTCTAAGGTGATACAGAAATTAACTATACACAATTTTAGAAGTCTAATTCTTCAAAAAGCAGAGCAGTGTTGCAGCACAGATTACAATGTGTTGGGATCTGTTATAAAATACATTAACCAATACTTTTCAGTTGGACTATATAGCACAACAAAACAAAGTGTATACAGATAGCAGATACCGAAAGTATGCACTGCTGTAAGCAAGACAGACTTTCCACAGTAAGTATTCTATATACTTTTTATTTAGTATTTTGTGTGTGTGAGTGAATTTATCTATAATCTAAGTTTAAATAGACATGAGTGTCCAAAAACATATTTATTCCAAACACTAGAGTGGGCATATGTGTGTTTAGACTCTTGAAAAAGATTTTTATCTTTATAGAATCCAACAAACTTTAAAATGGAACATAAGTGAATACTCTGCAAATGAAATACCCCTGTCCATTTCAGCAGAAGTTTTAATATGGGTATAAAAATTTACTTTCTTGCACCATTGTTGTACAATTCCAAATTATTGTTGTATAAATTCAAAGGCATTTCAATAGTAATTTCAAAAAAACCCTACAGAAATACATATTTCCATAATATCTCCTCCTCTTAATTGCTGTACCACGAAGCTCACTGCAATAGAACTACCTGCCAAAATGGAAAGATCAGGCCAACATGCAGAGGCACAGGAAAAGTAAAATATTCAAGTAATTTTATTGAACACCACTGGGATTTTTCGAAACATTACTCTTTGATTTACAGTGAAACAAACTGCCAATAGCACCATTCCAATAAAAAACTTCTTTATCTACAAATACCCAGGACAAATTGCAGTTACCTTGGTAATTTGTTAGCATGTGGTTATTTCAAATAAAAATATTGCATAGATTTTATAATACTATACTATTTGCATAGATTAAAAGATGAAGAATAGAAAGTGTTATGAGTGCATCCTGGTTACCATGGACACATTCCATTCTCGGTGTTATTTGGAGGTGCAAGTGGTAAAGCAATTCACCACCACATTGCTTATTCCATTGCCATTTTCTTCATTAAAAAAGAGGGAAGAGGAAAGGACGAGCAAACCCAGACCTAAGCAGCAGCAACCAAACAAGGCTTCAGGTAAAAAGTCATTGCAATTTTTTAAACAAATAAAGCAACTAAAATATTTAAGGATAAATTAACAAAAAATAAACTGTTTAGGAAGTATCTATTGCCAAAATTAACCTGAACTGTAGATTACCAGAAGCATAGAACTATTTACATTGTATGAGAAAATAATATTTGAAATTCATCATATGGTGAGACAGCTTTTAAGGATGTGGGTCTCATTCTTCCTTTAATTTAATCTAATTTGGAAGCTATAGAAGTAAAGACAAGTCTCACACGTCAGACTCATACTGTATAATAAGAAACCTCTGGGGGAAGTTGAAGACAGACGGTGTGAATTGTGAAACCCTGTACAAAGGCAAATATGAGAAACTTTTTCCTTCCCCAGTACACATTTTTAGGATTTCAAACTTGTTCAGATTCAGCTTTTTGCTTTGCTTAAAACTAGTAACTCAAAATAGAATTTCTCAGATTACAGGCTATATGGAAGTTAATTTTTCCCTTAAAGTGTTCTCCTTTAAACAGGTAAACATTCATTGGAGAAGGAAGGTGACTCTAGAATCCAGAAAAGAATGTTGTTGAGATTCAGGAGATCTAGATTCAAACATTTTTCTCTGTCCCAGGTGAATGGCCTAAATCCCCAGTCTTTGTTTTCAGCCTTGGATTTGTTACTACAGTCCAAGCTCTCAATCCACTGTGCAGTGAAGGAGCCATTGTGTCTTCTACTGAGAAAATGTCACATTTGCAGTTGTCCTAGTGACTTTATCTCTACTAAATCCCTTCTCCTAGACTATTTTATCCCATATTATATTACTAAAACACAGTTGTTTTTGTTTTTGTTTTTTTTTTTTTTTAACAACTTGGGCTTTTGGCTGGGTTTTGTAGATTGGAGGACACCTTAAAAATTTGACTTAAAAATTAGAATATTCAAATTCTTCTGTCACTCATTTTATCATTTTATCTTATTTTCTCTTGCACAGTATTGTTGCATTTTTACTACAATTTCAAACGAATCTATTGGTTTTAAAACAATTCACTTCCATGTACTTTGGTTAACAAAATTGCCCATTTCACCCTCACATAAATCTTTACAAAATAAAAGCAGAATAAATATCAGCATTACTGAAATATCTTAAAGGAGATAACTACATATTAAATTAGATATTTCTAAAATCATGATCTGTATAACTATCTTTCAGTTAATTGGTTGCTTGAGGCCAGTATCTGCTAATCTGTTGCCTAAGAATTTGTAAATCTAGGCTCAACTTCCAAGCCATTAAGTCAAATGCTTTCACTAGATAAATATTTTAAATTCTGAAATTAATTAGTGAAAAATTCCAGTTTACCTGCTTCCTTCATCTTTCTAATCCCTGTTAGTTTAGATGCAATTTTACTTACGAAAAGGCACCCTCTTGTCATAGTTTTTTCTACTCTTACTCTAACATAGTTGCATCTAATGGAGAAGCTGATACCACAGTACTGGATTTTTTTTTACTTTACAGTGAAGTTTTTCACACAGTTGCATTTACATCCACACTGCAGCTTTGAGCACATAAGAAATAAAGGAAAATTTGAGTTGGACAACAGAAATCTTTAGGCTTAGACAAAGCTATGCTCATTCTGCAAGTGAATGAAGCTGAGGCTTCTAGGTCACTTTAAAAAATGCAAAACAGGTACCTTAAAATTTTACTCTGTTTTCACCAAGAAAAGGCAACCATGTATTGTGTCTAAAGTATGGAACCAGCTAGCACTGACAATGGACAGGTATTTGCAAACGAACTAAAATGAAATGTTTCATAACTTTAGAAAGAGCTGGAGTGAGGCTATCCTTAGGCATGGACACTGACCCAGCTCAAGCCAGTGCTATTTTGATCCCTGTGGGATAAGCTGCTGCAGAACGGCAACACACACGGGCAATTGTTTCATGAGAGGCTACAATGGCATATTGTGATTAACTTAAAAGCAAGAATGCAGATCTTCTAGAACTGAAGAATCTGATAAGTCTCCTTTTTTCCTTCCTGCCTCCAAAACCTGCCTCTAAAACCTCTTGGTAATGGAAATATATGACTGGCCAAAGCAGATTATTTTGAGAGTTCTGATTTGGTTAATATGCAAGAATGTGCACACTAGCAAATGCAGCCTGAAAAAAGGGACTACATTGGTTTCAGGGGTGGTGGTGGTAGGTAGCTCAAAATTACTGACAGGGTTTGACCTCTCTCATTGAAAAAGAAAGTAAAATGGATGATCAAGAGGTTGCAGTTAATGAAGTCTTAATTAATTTACGGTTCTCAGAAGTCTTTGAAGGACAACTTTTTAGTAGTAAACACAAAAAATGAAGCACATCTGAGTGCAATAGTGCAGGAGTCCAGTAAACTGAAATTAAACTAAAGCCATGCACTGGTGCCATTCCACATTTCAGGGATGAACAACAGGAAATCAAATAGGTACTAGTTGCTGCCTGTTATGTCTGTGAAATCGGATGCTTTTTGTTCTTTTGGCAATTTATTAACTTTCTTCTCAAATTTAAGGTAGGGCTTACAAGGTCCCTGCTTCATTTGACAACTGATACAAAACTCTAACATCTGCATTTGCTATAGTATAGGAAATTATACAAATTACTATTTTGTCTACACTGATAGGATGACATCTCTACAGTTTTCTTCTGATGTGCACTCCTGAGAAGAAAAAATAGGTCTCTGGCATTTACTAGACATTGTCCATTTTTCAGCCTTTTTAAGAGATGTCCATTTCATATATGCCAAAGAGTCTAAAGTGTAAAACCTAATGCCCAGCTGTGCTAAAGTAACTGTTCTACAAGAAAAACCCATACACATCATGGGGTTGAAATTCTGGACAACAGTGTGTACTTGAAAGTTTGTACAGATTCTTCTCAAGACTACATTAGTCATCATGCAAACCCACATACTTCCCTTCCCTATGTCTGCTTTGGTTTTGGAGAAAAAAAAAGTATTACTATTAATAGCAAGAAAAGCTAAACCAATTTAGTTAGCAAACAAAAATACAACAGTGACTGTAGCAGAGTATGGAGGTAAGGACAATGACACACAGAAAAAAGATAACTTCCTGGTGTCAAGGCAAACTGTTTTGTGTGGTGCTGTTAACAAATATTCCAAGTGCATGAAGAAGAAGACAAATGTCTCAGTTCCAAAATTTCACATGTAGCAACTATAAAGCTGATGATTTTTCCCTCACTTCACTCACACTCAGAAACATCAACCCACTTAAGCCAAGGGATTAGCTTTGCATGTGTGTGTGCATGACTACTAAAGGCTCCCACTTAGAGCATCTGGAAAACATTTTAGTAAAACACAGAAGGAAGATACAATAAAAAGCTTGGAAATAATAATTGTCTTTTCCTTTGGGGAATGCAGTAGTTATATTTGAGCACAAAATCTGTTGCTTTGCCATGGTCTCCTCCCTTTCTCTCAGTTACATACCTGGTTTATTCCAATTTTATTATCTTTCTTCCTTGGTTCTCCCAGAGCCTGTGAGTGGAAGAGAGACTAAATAAAAAGTGAAGAAGGTAAGAAAAAAAAGTAGGTAAAGCTGTTTACCACAACTGCTTACAGCACAGGTGCTTTGGAAGCTAAGGTCTACCTTTATACAGACTTGGGCACACGGATCAGAGAAACAGTACAAGAGTGAGAGACAATGCAGAAGGGAGGGGACGTGCTGAAGGGAAAGCAAAACTATCAGAGGGAATAAAATATTACTCTAGAGGATCAGAGTCTTCAATTATGAGCATGATACTTGCCATTTATTAATGTGATTAAACAGGCAGACCTAGATCAGACCGCCACAAAGAGATTATTCCACTTCTTAACAGAACAAAGGATGCAAGCTAAGTGCAAGACATAACATTCATTTCTAGATGGGTAAGACACTGACAGGTTTAATTTAAAACAATTTCTTTTAGTTTTGCCCTTCTTAATTCAGTTTCAAGGTCTCCCTGTTACAATTTCAGATCTAGTCTGTGCTTTAAATTTCTTTTTTTCTTTTTCTTTCTTTTTCTTTTTTTTTTTTTTGAGCTTGAGTTTGTTTCTTCTTTATTTGAGTAAAAAACCCCAAACAACAGAACAGTCAGCAGTCAGACTCCTGCCGTCTGTATAAAACGTCCTGAAGTACAGCAGTGTTACAGTGCAAAGTAATTTTTAGGGAATCTGCACCTCTTTTAGCAGGGTCTGTACATATAACTGGCAATCCTTTCTATTGCAGGTGAAATCTTAGTTAAATCATCCCACGGCTCCCTTCTTGGATACTTCTAATCTTTCTGATTTGCATATATTTGCCACCAGTTTAATCTAATATCTGCTGAAAACTGTTTTCCTATATTCTTACGTGGGCAGCTCACTTTCAGCACTGACATCTACTCTAAATTTTGGGAAACATCTATTGCACTGGCCCCTAAAATCTCATCACATTTTTAAAGAACAAACTAACACTATCAGTGTGTTTTTCAAAGTTCTCTTGCTGTGTATTTACAGCTTTAATTCCACCTCAAATCAAAAGACAGGAACACTAAAGAATCTATCACATGGTGCAGGCATTCCAATATCCTCCACTCCTACACATGTCTCCAGTTTTCAGAAAAAGCTGTGTCAGTAAGTGTGCCCTTTCTCTCAATCAGTTATCAGCTCAGTAGCACAGGTAGCATGTGCTACCTGTTGGTCGATTTTTTTCCTGTTTCTTCAAACACTGGGATTTTTTCAGTCCAATTTTAATTACTCGTTTTATATGAAACTCAACATTTGTTACCTTCAGGTTTCAGTCTCATTGTAAACTGCATAGGAGGAAACAATTGTACAACTCAGCTGTAACATCAACTTAGCAAAAGCTGAAACATATCCTTTCATTATCATTTGTCATGATAATTTGATGTGCACATATATTAAAACATACATTGCATTTTCTGTCACAAGTATCCGCTTGCTTTTTTGATGCTTTCCAGCTACGCAGCTTCCCTTGCCTGCAATCCCCATCTGCTGTCATTCCTTTCACTCTATTGTTCACTATCATCCTATTATGTTATTTAGAATTCTGACTTCAGACATTCTCCCAGGCTTCTGCTTCTACAGTACTGAGTTTTTCAGCAAATAATTTTTATCATTTTATTGTGCACTAGTGTTCATTCTTCTAGTTCCCACCCTTCTCCAGATAATTTGTGTAATTCAGGTTTCAGCCAAAAAATGACGTTTACACTGGCTGTACCCAGTGCACAATTTTAATCTAATTTAGTGAAGCCCATCCAAAAGCTGCAGGCACTTTTACTTTGGTTTAATTTAGGCTTATTTCAGTTTAACACAAACTGATTTAGTTTATACCAAAACCAAGCAAATCTTTACAATAAAAATCCATAGAGCAGTTTAGATCAGCAACTTCATTTAAAAATAATTTTTAGCTTTCACTGGGGCATCTTTAGATAAGACTTTTCATAGCCTATCTCACTTTGAGATAAAAATTCTGAACCTTTTCTAGCTTTGCCTTCTACACTTCTTGCCTTTTCCTTCCCTTGAACACTTTGCTGACTGCATTTAATTACTTTTGATAAATGAAAGAAGTATAAATACATGGTATGCCTAGTCAAGTAAACATATCTGATAGTTCTTCATCATGAATGCTATTGTGTATCTGGAAAACAAAATAATGTACAGTGCTCTTGGTTAATAAAGGCAACAGAAAAGAAGTAATAATTATTTTTCTAACTTGAAGCAGGAAAAAGGAAAACAAGACAACAGGTAAGAACACAAACTCACCTTTGGTAAAATGAAAGTAGAATTACTCCTGAAGTATCCCAAGACAAAGAACAAGATTGATAAGGATTTACTACCCAAGTAAGGCAAGTGAAAAATATAACTCAATCTTTCTTTGTTTCTAAAGAACAAACACATGCAATAATGAACATGTGAACATCACTTGGTTACAGCAAGAAATGCTTATATTATTAAGCAGAAAGTAGTTGTGATTGCTTACCTTGAGAAACTATTACACCTTTATGACCTGAAAATCATCCTTACCAGGCAGGACTAGATCGAGTACGACACTTTTAAAGAAAGCCACAAATATTAAAACCATGCATACAACTCAAAATGGGAGCTTAAACACCGCAATTCTGTGAGATCCTGCTGTCTTTATATTAAAGACTAGTTATAAGTAGAAAAAACTCAGCTGGTAAAATATACATCTCTAGGCTACTAGTGATATAGTAAAATCAGATTAATAGCAAATTAACTAAGATTACTTTATCATCTTTAACATACCTTAATTGAAACTGATATGAGAATATTCCAATGCATCTTCAAATAACAGCACAATCACGACTGAAAAAGAATTTTATAAACCCACACGACAGCATTGCATTATCATAGGCTAACTAAGAACTCAACTTCACAAGTAATAACCACCCCATATCAGTCATATATCTAATTTCAAATCTTGCTCCACTAATAAGGAAAGCCCTGAAATTCCAGCATTGCCAGTGCAACACATCACAAATTGCATTGCAGTTGTTAAAAGTCCAAATTTTCCTATGTCAGTTGTTGTGCTGTACTACATCTTCAATATTGCAGCATGACCAAAGAATTCCCAAATCTTCCCCAAAACCTTATGGATAACATCTAGCAACTACATACATCCAGAGGTGGCACATTACGGAAGAAGGGAGAGGTACCATCAGGCATCCAAACCATAGCATGTCAAAACATTGCTAAATCAACTTATTTTAGCTTTGGACAGAAACACTTGGCAGCAATATTCATGTTTTTCCAGTGCAGCATTATTTCCCGAGAGAAACTGTCTCCATTTTCCAAATAGCTCTACTGTTTACTTTGATGTCTGAATTAAGAGACAGCAAAAATGCAAAGGAGGTTTCCCTATGTATTTTAGGCTTAACAAACTTTCTCCTGATAATTACTGCTTAATACTGTGCGATACCATTACCATGAAAATGTTTGATTCTTTTGGAAATACATCTTTTCAGCATAGCAGAGCATTTCCTGAGCTGGGACAAAATGGCTGCCTTCTTCTGGTCTCATCAATTTATATTTGAAATATTTCTAATTTACAACAACAAGTTCCTATTTTTATGCATTTGAAGCCCTCCATATAAATAGCTCATGATAAAAATATAATTTTTTATATATAAACTCCCTCTTGAGAAATTTCTGTGCTCTTTTTGTTTGTTAAGAACACAGATCTCTGTTTGAAAAGTCATAGAAGAGACTTGAATAGAATTGGTCCAGCTAGGTAATAACTGGCATTGTTCAGGTTTCAAATGCAAATAAAATAGTAGAATTTTGGAAAAGGATCATCTCCCACAGATCTTACTTAAAATAAGACTTATCTTTCAAAAAATTGTTTTGTGTAACATGAAATTAATTTCAGCTCAATTACTATTAAAACATCTGTTAATTTCCCCCCCACCCAATCCATCTGGCTTAAGCACTTCAAATGGCATCTGCTGTCAATCAAATAGGTTACATATCAAATGTCATCATAAAGACTTAAAAACAAGACCAAGACATAGCAGTTAACTTTATAGTACCTGTTTTCCAAATGGAGGCGGTAGCCTTGCAGGTTTAATAAAGCATGAAGGTTCTCACAACTGAAAATCAGCCAGCCCACAGCCACTACAATGATCATTTATTAATGTCTCCTAAAATGGAAATTTTATTGAAAATGATAAGTCGGTGGGGTTTTCTGGTTTGCTTTTTTTGTTTGTTTGTTTGTTTGTTTTAATTTTTGTTTGGCTTATGTTGTTGTTGATGTGGTGGTTTTTTGTTTGTTTGCATTTTTGATCTTACAGAGATCAGTCACAGAACTGGGTTATCTATTGAAAAAGGATTTTTTAAAAAAATGTTCTTAAAGATTTAAGTGCTGAAGGTTCATAATTTTTGCTTACAACTCAAAAAGCCAGAAAAAACCCTTTATTTTTTAAATTGAAACAACTAATTATAGGATCTTTTAAGCAAATACTGTAGTAGTCAGTATCCAAAATAATTTGCTGTGCTCCGAATGTATTGATTTAATCAGAAACTGATTGAAGATGTAGAGGCGAACACTAAACAATAGGAGCAATGAGGGGTAAAGAACAAGAACATTCATCAGAACTGTTTGCCCAGTTACTTCCACTGTTTGCTCATCTACATGTTCTGTGTATATTTGTTAGAGAACCCAGTTGCTGACCTCCGGGCAAACACACAATTCTGAAGTTGCATATTTGACAGAGTTCAGTTATCCTGGCTGTTACGTGAGCAGATCTTGTGTAGAATATTGCACAGAATGATGGCAGCCTTGCGAACGTACGATGTTGGTCTTTTGTGGGTAAGTAGCTGAACATTTTACTAACATGAAAGAATCTTCTGATTAGTGTTGCATTCATTAAATGGTGACAGATGCTAGTATTAATTACATGTTGAGCAGATCATTTCCCCATTACATTTCTTTTGTTACCAGCCTCATCATTCCAGTTATCAGCCTGCCCTATAAGCAGATTAAGCACCAGACTTTTTTGGGGGGTGGGGGATGTGTGTCTATATTCCTTGTTTGACCAAAGCGAGCGACCGATCTTTCCTACACTACCCCACCATCTGGATTCCTCTCTTGCACTTTTCAAAACCTGTGTTTATCATCTGTTAGACAATTTATAAGAAATGCTATTTTGAAAGGTTATTTGTGTGGCTCTCTCAAGCCATCTTATATTTAATGTTCAAAGCCATAGGATTAATCGTTTGCTTTGTACAAACAGATAAAATCTATTGTTGTTTGTGATAAACCTTGCCAAATTATGACTGGCATATCAAATATTAATTTGGCATTTCAAGACTGAAAAACATGTACAGTGAAAGGTAATGGAAAGGCATCTGTGAAACAAGTTGCCATCCCTCATGTCAGTCTTGAACAAAAAGATTCCCATTGTATGTAATATTACATGCACTCAAACGAAATGAAAACTATTCACCGTTCCCATGAATACTAGCAGGATTCCTAGTACACATTTTATGGCCAAGAATGATTTTTTATTTATGTTTATCCTGACATGTACACCAATTTCTCCTTCATAACAACTCAGAACAGTCCTGGAGAGGAAAAAAGAAAACAAATTAAAAAAATAAAAATTGAGAAGTACAAATGGCAAAATAATTCATTTGGAAATAATTTCTGCCATAAACCAAAAGGTTATAAATTGAAAGTTGACAGAGGAGAAAGACATTGGAATAATAACTAATCGAAAGATGATCAAGAGTCATTAATATGATTTTGGTAGAGAAAGTTAAATACAATCCTAAAATTTAAAACACCCAGGATTTTCCGGAAGACATGGGGAAGTAACAATGCTTTTGCACATGATACTTGTTAGGCTTATTATTATTAAGAACAGAAGTACTAATGGGAAGAAATGCAGTGAAAAGATATGAGTGATCAAGAAGCAGAGTCTGTTTCACAAGTGGAGACTGAAGAAACAAAACAAATCCTATCCAGAGTGCATATTTATTAAATATATACAATATATATACACACACATATACAGCATTGTTACCTACACACAAGAGATCCAACCAAAATAAATGTAAGTTAATCTGCATAACTGCACTTCTAACCATCAGAGAAGTGATGATCTGGAGCAGGTGGTCTGTGTGAAGTAGCAGAGGAAAAAAAGTGTCACCACCTTTGAAACACATAAATCCCATTTATGCTCTGAGGATCTATTATGTGGTTGGATGAAACAGCAGGCACTGGGACTGGACGACCTGAAGTTGTCTCTTTCAGTCTTACATTTCTGCAGTGGAACTGGCAGATGCCCACGCAGGGGAAATACGTGGAATAGTTTCTGTGCATTTGTAAAATTATGATTGCTGACTTAAAATAGCTACTTGAAAAAAATTATTTTCACTGATGGCTCAGAAGATCTCCCCTTCCATACAGTCCAGCTAGGTGAACTGTATTCTGTGAATGGTCATTTATGCAACTAAGTTTCTTGCTCTAACACATTCTTAAGATCTTCTGTATTTGTACAGGATTTCTGGTTCTGTGACAGTCTGACTTTATAGTCAGCTGATACCTGGAAATCCTGGCCATGACCACAGGTCCAGAAGCCTTGTAGCTTTATTAAGACATGCCCAGTAAATTGATAACTTCATCCTGAAGGAGCTGAATTTACTGCTCATGTAAAGCCCAAGTAGACCATTCGAAGAAGATCAACACTTGACAGAATTATGAGAGCTTTCATACAGATCCACTATGCAGCCACAAACTCCCCTTTTGGCTTTTAAAGAAAAACAACAGACAGTTCTGAAACCACTCACTTCCAAGAATGGGACTATTCAGAGAAGCAGGTTTCAGCATTCATGTAACCATGTGCCAGGTGGGAGGCTTAGACTGCAAGGCCTTTCAGGCAAAGACTGTTATTTATTAGGAGACTGCTAAATAGCACACGGAGAATGTGAACCAACAACAAGGCCTCCTCCATGCTAACACAGGATGGCTAAATATATTTCACATGAGACACAACTTGGAACATCAGTGATGCACATACCTTCAACTGCTATTTTTGACACAGGTCTTCTCTCAGGAGATTCCATAGCCTGTAAAAAGGTTAACTAGCATCCAGAAGTTTTACATGAACAGAAATTAAAACTGGAGACACTACTTATGTGAAGGCATTTTGAGGAGTAGTGAATTTAAAATTTGAGTGAATTAGAAAGTTTTGCCGGAATCATTAGCTTCACAAAATATAGTGATATATTCAAATACATACATTCACTGCACAATACTCAAATGATCTCATTGCCATAAAATCAAAGCTGAATTTTTCCAATAATCCAAACCAGTTATTTTTCAATGACACCAACTTCCTGGTAATGCTTTGTACAATGAGCATTTGCAGAACAATTTGAACATACTTATACTGACAGTTATGAAGCTTTTTTTGCATGGTTTATGTTAAGTGACTTTGGTTTGTTTTCAGGATATATTTGGGCAAGAATAGATACCTGAAGTGTGTGACAGGAAACAGATATGAGAACCAAAAACGTGAAGACAGTAATAATAAGAAGAAACATCTCATTTTTATTATCTGAGTGCAAAAACGAATAGCAAAGACCCTACAACACTCAGTCACATTCCACAGACAAGCAGAGCACTGATAGGATTCCTATGGGGCCAGTGGGACAGGCCCACTACAAGACCTCAGCTACTCAAAAGCACATATTTCCCACTTATTGTGCAGCAGTTCTTCCCTGAAAGAACATATGTTCATTATTTTAGTTTACTTAATGAAAACAAACTGAAAACGTCCTCCTACTTTAAAAATATGTTGGTTTTTTTTTGGTTCCAGTGAGACATTTAAAAAACTTTCTCAGAAAAGTTTATTGCTTACCCCCCTCCCTTAAGCCTGATCACCCTGAAAGTGCAGCTAAACTTACATTTCTTTAGAAGGAATACTTAAGGATTTGTTGTTTATTTGCGTTAAATGTAGCACCACATATATCTGTGAGGCATTTCTGAGAGTAGACTTACGTCTGTTTTAAGGGTACAAAATCACGATGTGTATATACTACTTCGCAAGGCTACTAACTCACCATTTTGAAAGATTTTTATTTCCTCCTTTCCTCTGGTTCCTCACCCAGAGCCCCATCTCACAGGCTCGGGAAAGTCCAGGTAGAAGGAATCTCCCACATACTGAGGCTCTTCGTCTAGACGCACTTTCACCCATGCCTGGAAATACCCTTTTTGGTAGCCAGCCCTCACGCAGCCCAGCCCTCAGGAGGCCAAGCCAGCGGCACTTACTGGTGGCGCCTCCCTGGTCGCTTCCGGGCGGCGTTTACGGAGCCCCCCGTCCTGCCCCGGCATGGAGGGGCTCCTTCCCCAAGGACAAGCCCTCGCTAAAGCCGCTGTCGCCTCAGGTTGCGGTCTGCCTTCCTTCCTTCCCGGGCGGTGGAGAAAGCGGCGGCCCCGCGCGGCTCCGCCGCCGCCATTTTGGGACGCCGGCGGGCGGTCTCCATGGCAACCAGGAAGGGGCGGATATCGCGCGGGGTCACCGCTAGCCCGGCCCCCTCTTAAAGGAGCAGCCGCGGCGGCCCCGCGGTGCCGGGCAGGGTCTGACCCCCGCCGCCGGTGCCACCAGCGACCCGGGCCCCGGCCGCCCCCCGGCCGCCTCGAGGGGGGACATTCCCGCGGACCCGAGGTGACGACCCCGGCGGAGGGANGGGACAAACTAGGTACCCGGGGCCCCTCCGCTCGCTCGGGGGGCGCCGGGGGGGCGGGCGCGGGGCGGCAGCGCGCTCGCTGGGCCCCTCGGCGACTCCGGGCCGGGCCTGTTGTGTCATCCTGGCATTAGCCGAGCTGCCCTTCCTGGCGGCCCGGGGCAGGGGGAGGGGAGCGGCGCCATCCCGGAGCATTGTTGCAGATGGGGGTGGGGGGGCGAAGGGGAGCCGGGAACGACACGGCGCCGCGCTGGTGAGTGTGTGGGGCGGCCCGGCGGGGTGGAATGGGGCCCTCGCCGTGGAGGGAAGGGGTGGAAACGAAGCTGACAAAATGGCCAGGCGGTCCCCGAGCCCGCTGCAGGGACATCCCTCGCCCCCCTACGCCGGGCAGAGGTGCCGGGGCCACCTCGCCTCTCCCGGGCCGCCCGACGGGGAAGGGGGGTGGCAGCGCGGCCGGCCCTCCGCGGGCCCTGTGTGGCTGCTGATACAAAAGGGCAGTGTCAGTGTTGACACTGCCGTGCCGATTTCGATGCCCTTCCCCGTCTTCCCTCCCCCACTCCGCTCGGCCCCCTTTTCCCTAGTGGTCCTTTCTTTTCCCCCCCCTCTAAAGGAGCTATGGAATATCTTAAAGGAAGAAATAGCAATTTCTCTTTCTTTTCCTCCTGCCCAGCTCGGTAAAAATGCTAAACAATCGGCCGACGTCCATATTTCACAAGCTTTTTTAGGGGGAGGAAGAAGGTGGGCAGAAAACGGAGGCGCCCGTGGGGTCGGAGTCACAAAGCTGGCTGCCCACGAAAGGGATTATTTTCGCAGCTAAATGTTTTAGAGCTGATGTTTTTCTTGTTTTCAGTCAAAAAGCAAGTTGCCTGGTCCTTGCGTTTGCTTGCATAATGCGTCGTACTTGGAGGCTGATCAAACGCTGGGTTCTGCCTTTCCTGCCTGGCTCTTCCTCCTTCCCTTTTCCCGGGGGGCTGGGTAGTGGGACGAGTTTGGGGGGGCTGGTGGCACTAGGGCTCCCGGCTGCTGCCCCGGTGATCCGGGGAAGGGAAGGAACCGAGGCCGGGGCTCTCGCCAGACCTGCAGGCCCGTCTTCCTGTGTCCAACTTTTTTATTGTTCCCCCTTCCCCCTTCCGAGTGCACGGGCTCTCCGGCAGGCGAGGGTTTGCACGGCTCGGGAGTCCCAAAGTCTAGACGGGGAACCGGAAAATAATAGGGGAAAGAATGGAAAGTTATGTCAAGGGCTTTGGGGGAAAAACATCGACGTATCGAACAAAGGTCCTGCCTGTGTTGGAGAGAGAGGCCTGCATGTGAGGCCTGATTGTGTCGCATTTACACACGGGGAAGAAATGAGTGCTTGGTACTGGCCTAAATTTATTCTGTAAGTCTGGCATGGAACTTAGGAACGCTTTCAGAAAGTGTGTAGTTTGTTTTGGAAGTGTTTTTATTATGCGTAGCAATCCAGTAATAATTTTTATTTTAAATCTTTTTTTCTTTTTCCTAAAAGGACTGCTCAGGGTTTTTTTTTCTTCCTGCCTTGTTCAGCAGAAATAATATTGATTCAGAGCTTCTAACACTGTAATGCAAAACTTTACTCAGAGTAACTTCCACAGTTTGTGTTGTGTGTAATATGAATTTTGAGCTTCCTGGTACTTTAAAGGCTGTCAGAAAGAGGAGTTGAGTAGTTACCAGCTGATAAATTTGGAGTACATATATCATAATGAGAAAGAAGAATTCTGAGCACTTGAATTAATTTTTCAAGATTTTCTTATGGAAACTGTCACTGTGGATATACTTTCGTAAGACTTTAAAAGCTAACAAGCATTGCTGTGATTATTTCTGTTTATCTCTGGTGTAGTCTCTTCTTTCCAGTTCTCCCTCTTCTCTTCCACTCCCAAAACTAGAGTTCTGATTATACAGGGTTGGCATTTTGGTTTGGGTGGTTTTTTTGGGTTTTTTTTTTGGTATTTGATTTCTGAGGTTTCTGAGGTTTATTAAGAGTTTCATTAAGTTAAAAGTTTTTAAAGAAGTTTCTTTTTATGTATGTAAAAATACATAATGGACATGAAAGCACTGGAAAAATAACTATAGCTTTCTATTGTTTCATAGCCTACTTAATAAATATTGATAGGTGTTACATATACTTATGAAAATATTAGTATTTCAGCTTTTGCAGCTGATATTTTAACAAAATATGTTGTATTTGAACTAAAGTTTAAAAGCAGTGTTCTGGTGAATAAATTCTATGGAGATTATTTAAAGTTTTTGGAAATGTACTTGTTTTTAACTTGTAATAGTTTCTATATTTGCAAAACGCAGCTGATTGTGAGTGCCTCGGTTCTTTTGATCTTAAATGCAAAGATATTTGTAATTTTATATTGTTTGGTGTATCTTATTGTTGTGTTAGAAATATAGGTAATCAGATTTTTTTTTTTTCCATTCTTAGGGTCTTTCTGAGAAAAACATGAGTAGTAAACTTGAATGGACAACCTCTAAGTCTTCAGTCTTCAAATGGTTCCATAGATGGGAACCTAAACATGTCCTAGCTGTTAGTAGAAAAATTGTAGGTCAGCCACAGTATGACATTACTACTTACTAATATAGCAGATCTACTTCAGTAGGAGTGCCAACCTGTTGAGTAAGAGGTTATGAAAATGGAGTCTTTTGATGTCTTGCAAAGTTCTTGAGGCCAAAGTGACCATTAGGGGAAATATTCTGCATCTTCCCGGTAAATGGATAATCAAAGCTGTCATTCCTAATCAGGAATTGTGCACAATTTTTTTTTTTTAATTTTCCTTTTTTTCTTGTACTTTGACTGTCTTCAAACCCAGAGCTTAAATATTGCAGAAAAAAACAGTAATGAAAACTTGTTCTTTTAAAATCATTCTTAAATTTGAGGCCTAAAGCTATAGGTGACAGCAACACTATTCTTTGTGCAGCAGTGTAGCAAAAATACAATGCATTTGGCTTTAATGCTGTCAGTGGACACATGGTCAGTTTCCACGTGGATCCTTACATGCCCCATAAGTACAGTTACTTACTCTGCAGCAATCCAGAAACACAACCGGACTGAATTCCTTTTGTTTCTAAGTGATGAAGCTGAAGCAGAAGTAGGAAAGTTATTAAGTAAACTACGTATTTGTACCTAGTTTGCCACTAAATTAATCTCACAGCGATCTGTGTTAATCTTGTATTTATAGGCCATGCTATATTTTCTAACAAACTAGTTGGTAAGCATCATGTAGAACACTTCTGGTCGTGGATCTGTCTTTTGTCCATCTGAGGCTAAATTATTGTGACAAAGTATAATCAAATGCCAAAGTTGTACAACATGGTGTACTATTGCCTTGGCAAAAACTTAACCCCATGTATTTCTGGGATCTCCTATTGGCCTCTTGGATGATCAGTGTCCTGTTCATCACCTGTGAAATTAGTAACACTCCCTAAAAAGCACTTTGTGAACTCTCTTGTGCTGTTTTCGTCAAGCTGTCACTGCCCCATTCAGTTCTGACTCTGAAGGTAGTAGTACATCAGATTTTTTTTTCCTTTGATGAAGTAACATACTAGCTTTGGGTGAGTGTTCTTAGTTTTCTGAAGTAATATTTTAAATGTGTTCTTAATATTTTAATCACTGTATAGTATCACAACAGATTTATGACAGTATATGAAACAACTTCATGTTGAGAGTTTTAATAGCTCAGTTTTAACTTAGGATGTGAGGTTGGTAACTGCAAAACAAAGCCATAATAACTTTTTTCTTCCTGATGTATTTTTTTTTTTCAATTTGTATGAAATAAAGTGCTTCTCAAGGAGCAACACTCTATTCAGTTCTCGGTGGTGATCAATAATGAAAAAAATGCTTGCATTTAGCCACTTCTCAGTATGTCTTTTTTTAACAAAACAGTTTGCTGAATTTATGCTTTAAAGCTATCTTCTGTAAATAAAGAAATTTTAGCTATGTATCAAGTGTGCAGTGTTTCTGGAGGACAGGGCTGAGTAAACTGGCTTCTTGTGCCTGCTTTCAGATACCAGCAATGGTTGCTTTAGTACGAAGTTTAGTTTGAGGAGCAATTGTTCTTATCCTGCCACCAAGGTGGTAGAATCCAACTGTGTAAATATGCAGTCATATTCTCCTTCAATTCTGCCTGGTAGCCAGAGTTTGAGCACACAGAACCAATCTCTTTACTCTCCCTGTCTGTAATAAGGCTTGTCTTGCAATGTACTGACTGTTGCCAGTCTGACTTGACTCATGAAGGTGCTTGGTACAAATATGGCAGAAAACTGCCATAAGGGCAGTAGATGGTCAACTCTGGAAGGGAAAACTTTAATACAGGAAAAATGGAAAACTTAGGTGTATTATCAAAAAAGTTATTCCTGGTAGTTTAATACTGGACTTCAATATTGAAGATGCATGAGAAATACTAACAATGATGGTCAAGCCATAATTGCCCTTGGTTGCTCCAGAAAAGCCTCTCTTGTTAGGATTCATGTAGTAAGCCAGTTTGGAAAGGACCTCAGGAAGTTACTTGGCCTTTCTCACACTTGATGACTTCTACCCCTGAATAAATAGTTTTTCATTGATCACAACCTGATAAAAAGAGCTCCATTTTCTTGAGTGATGAGAAAGGAGAAAAAACCCCAAACCTTACAAACATAAAAAGGCATGTGTGGAGTAGAAACTGGAAGGATTCTATTAGTGTGTAGTAATACCATGCTGGCTCATGGACTAGGGGGGAAATCCCATTTTCTCAGTGTTTTCTGAATGATTTGCTTTGATAGTGTCCACAATAAAGTGCACATGCTGAACTGCAAAGTTCTGACCTTCATAAAAGGTATGAAAGGGTCTGAGTCATCTTCTGGAATGTGAACCTTGAGTTGTAGGGAGCAATTTGGTGTTTCAAAATGGAAGCTGAGGTCCCTGGTACTTCTTGAATAAGATGGCTTTTTTTAAGATCTGAAAGGCAAGGTATAGTTCACTTTTATTCTGCTTTCAGAGCAACCTGTTGCTGACAACTTGTATTGCATGAAGTCCAAATAAGTAAACTTAGTGTAAAGAAGGGCAAATAGTTGCTAGACTTCTGTAAAGCTGGAAATAAAAGAATACGAACATGTTCTTTATTTTCTGATGTATGTATGTTTTTTTGGGAACACGGATGTTAAACTTTCAGAAGGCTGTCAAGCCCTGAGATGGGCATTAGACTTAATACTGGCAGCGTGCATCTCCTTCAGTTTTGTGTCTGGCTCTTTGAAGCATGGTTAATACCAATTTTTATTAATGCAGAGCTGTAACTCTAATTTTTTACCCCGATTTTGAGGTGTAGCTTCTAATAGTAAAACTATTAGGAAAAAATAGGTCTGTGAGAAACTCATGCCCCAAGGTAACTAAGTCTTATGCTATGTTTGCTTTTAGAAAGCATGTATGCTCTTTTGTTCTTCCTTATTTTTCTCCATGTCCATCTTACTTGCCTTACTTTGAGCTTGTGATAGTTTGTCTTACCTGCTCTGGGTAGGAGAAATGATCTCTGTATGTGGGCTTTTATGTGCTTGAAGTCTGTTCTGTACCTCTCCTCCAGTCCCAGACTGCTTAGATGTAAAAGTACGGGTAAATAAATGTGGAAATCAAAAACACACTCTTGTATAGTATCTTCTGGGTTGAAAACATGAGTTTTTTTAGGAGCAAGAGCAATACAAATGACTTGAGGCACCACAAATGGAAAGATGAAAACAATGCATGGTAACACTAGTCATGCTGGACTCCAGTATCCCCCATGCCTGCCCTCCTCCCCCCTTCCCTCTAGCCCTAAAGAAGAGGAAAAACACACACCTGCATCCCACCCACTCATCAAGGGACTTGAATTACATGTCCTTGATACTGGTATAATGATTAGTTGCTTACTTTAACTCCTTCAGTTAGTGAGGAGAAGCTCTCTTTACATCATATGTGCCTTTGTGGAATATGTGGTAGATGTGTGTTTTTGGACAAGGTAGTATTGTAAGATGTGGTTAATGTCAGGGCTAGAGGTTGGCATCTTATCCAAGTTAGTAATGTTCTGTGTCTTCTAATGTCAAATCCCTTATGTAATTAGCTTATTCATTGTAGGGAGTGTCCTGTCCTGGAAGGTGTGTGCAATGTAACTGAATCTTCTGATCACAGGTGAGATGTGGCTGTGCATTTAAAGAGATCTAATGAAGAAAGTAACTGAGGTCGCATATTAATAGGCTGTATGCTGAGTATAAACTTGGAACTCTGCCTTCCTTAGAGAGTGAGTGTTTTCTTCCTCTTTATTTCAAGGATACACTTTATTAATAACCAACTTACTGACTGCAAACTGTAGTTTCTCCTTAAGACTTCACTTGTTTTGAGTTTTGCAGTTGTTTCAGGTATGATGATGGCTTGATGAACTTGCCCATTGTACAGGGGTGAGGGGAAGGTAGGAAATCGCTCAGCTGAACAAGGACAGCAGTCATAAGCTGTGTCTATAAGCCTGAGTGAACAGCATCTGAGAAGCAGCTACATAGCTAAGTAGGTACGTAGGAGATCTTTAAGTTAAACAACTGGAGAAAACACAATTTCAGCTGAATCTCATTTAATGAAAGGGATGGGAGCTGCATAACTTTGGCAAACTTTAAGCCAGGATTCCAAGTGTTAAAGCTTGTCCTTTAAAGATCTGCTGCAGTCTGTTCCACAGTGTTTTTCAAGTTTATGCAGTGACAGTGGATGCTGCCATATCTTTCTCTGGTAGTATACTGTCTGTTGTATTTAGCAGATAATTTTCTACAATAAAAGACTGGTAATAAAAATTAAGACCTGCATTATACCATAAGATTGTGGATTAAAGAAGTTAGTTTCACTCCCTTACTCAGTTACAAGGAGCTTGGCAGAAGAACAAATACATTCCTTTGCCAAAAGTAAGATAGCAAATAAGCGTTTGTCAAATTTCCTGTATGGCAGCTCTTAAGTTGATAGAGTTCTGCTGCATATTTGTAGACTTGAAACTGAATGTATCCGTGCTGAGTACCTGGCTCATGACAGCCCCTCAGAACTTTCACCAGCACTTTGTAACTAGAATAGGAAGCAGCGTGTTAAGGGAAATGCCACTGCACACCTCAGTCTGCAGATTTAAATGCTCCATGGAGTGGGTGGAAACTGAACTCTCTTCAGATTAGCTGTGAAGAGGAAAGATGAATTTTGTGAAATTTACTATGTGAAGGAATGGTACCACTTTAATGCCTTCTATTAATGTTGACATATTTGAGCACCATGGCCATACTTTTTTTTAATAGTTTAGAGGTTCTTGACATATTGTCAAAACTAAACTGGAGTTGGAATAGAATGGGCACTGAAAATTCCAACTTCATTGTGCTTTTTGGAGAAGAACTCAAGTAAGCTAGAACCTGAGAACTATATATGTAAGAATTTGAGGTAAATAGAAATGTAGCAATGAGTTAATTTTTGGGAATACACTTAAACTAAATGTAAAGTTGCTTATGAGACTCCGCTGAAGTGGCAGGCAAAGTAATATCAATCTGTCCCTTTAAAAATACAATGCAGTGACCACATGTGTTGCTGTACTTCATGGCTTCCAGAGGTTGCCTGGAGTAAAGTATATTCCCTGTGTGTTTTCAGGCTTTTTCCTCTGTCACAGACTTAGCCAAAAGCTGTTAAAACTCTTCTTGTAGTTTAAATAAAAGTAGTTTCCCATTAAGTAACAAGTCAATGGATAAACAATTGTATCATCTGTTTCGAAAAACTTCCTAATTTGTGTATTTTATTCCGATGAAATCTTGAGGTTGTATCAGATTGAGATCTCACACTTGAATGCTAACTATGGTTCCCGCTGGTAATACCTGTAGTGTCACCAGAAACACTGTCAACTCCCTTGACCTGTTCTCAGCAGTCTGCCTGTTCTAAACTAGTGTTGCTTCTGTTTGTGGCATCTGTTTTGTTGCAGTTTCACATCTACCTAGCAGTTACTGGAAACCCTTTTAGGACTCATCTGCACTACTATACAATTAATTTTAACCCTATTTTAGTGGTGTTGGAGTATCTTAAAAACTTTTATCAGAAGTAAGCCAAGTAGATCACTCTGCATCACCAAATTGTATAGTGTTTTAATTTAAAAGCTGTTCCCCTTCAGCTAAGAAATGGTTTCTTCTGTAGACTCACAGATGTGCAGTACTGCTTTCCTTCACCAAAATGATGTCAGGCTATTTGGAAAGTCAGCTCAGTAAGATGGCAAATGAAAATCAGATAGCAGGTGATAGTGCTGATTGATCTAACAGCAGAGTTCAATTGGTATTTTGACTTTCTTCTGTAACCCATTCTGAAATACCAACTGAATTGAATGTTAGCAACTCAATTACAAAATTTCTCTGTTGCACTTTCATAGGACTCCTATGTTTTTGTCTGCTAGTTCTACATGGAGCTCTTTCCACAAAGGGAATAACTGGTTTGGTTTTTGGAATATATTAACTTTGACAAGNCACGAACATATGGGCACAGAGTGACACAGCAATAGAGGGATCAAGCTGGATAAACAACCTCTGCACAGACTAACTCTATCCAAAAGTGTGGTATATGGTTTGTGGTTTTTTATTTTTAAATCTGAAAACTTGCTGCTTACTGCAATAACTTGCTTTATGGAGGGCTGTCTTCTGCCTTCCCTCCTCCTTCCCAGGAGAAGTTGTGGGGACAAGTTTTCTCTCCTCAGTCATAACAGAGCTTCAGTGGTAGGTACCGTGGGACAAGAAGGACAGGAAAAGCTTCACAAATTGTAGGTAATACAGGTGTTTGCTTCTTTGCTGTGTCTTCGCTGAGTTCTTACACCTTCTGAGAAAGATAATGGCTGTTATGATAACAAGAATGGTGTTCTAGTTACTCCTTAGCCAAAAGATCTGAAGGGGACTAGCTTTCCGTAGGAACTGAGCCTTTAAAGAGATTTTTGTACCTGAGCAGCATGAGCATCTCCTCTCTGATGGGCATAGTGGGACAACAGAACTTGTTAGTTGTCTGTAAGGACAATGAGGACTCTCCGGGAGTAGGCTTAGTAAGAGACCTCACACTTGCCTTTTTAATTCTTCAGTTCTCCTGGGATATTATTTCAGCATGTTGTTTCTCAAAATTTAGGATCATCTAACTTCCAGCCTGAAAGTTTCTCATAACTGTTTGCCTGCTAACTGTATCAATACTATCCTCTCTTTATTTTCTTCTCTTGATGTTTTATTCTTAGCACTTAGAGAAAGTATTTACAGCCTTGTTGCCAGGCTAAATAATACAGGTTTCATTAGTTAGCTTGAGATCACCCTTCTGTTTTTCAGCTGGAATTCATGTCTCTTGACCAAGGCCCACTGTGATGGGATAGAGTATTCCAGATAAACACTATTTTTACAAAAGCACTGAGAATTCCTGGTTACTCTGTAATGGTGTATACACCTAAGTATTGGTTCCTCTTCCACACCTCTCCCATTCCCCTCCAGCATCACTCTAGGAGGAACTGGAACGTGTAGTCACTAATGCTTAGGTCAACTGACAGGGGTTTGGCTTACAGTAATGCTTTTTGGGTTCAGTACTGAAGTACAGTTATCTCCATATTGAGTGGTAATATTATACTTCTCAGCACTGCAAGTGTCTCATTAGAATAATTTACTGTTCCATATTTTGATGCATCCTTATTATTATGGGAGAGGGACAGAGGGGAGAAAAGGGAACTTGTAAGTTTTGATAGTTTTGGAAAAAGGGGAGTTGTGAGGGAACAGCTCTGTGTTTAGATAACCATATCACCTGTGTAGTTATTTGGAAATAAGCAAGGCTGAAATAATAATAAAGCTTTCATCTTAGTTCATCGTTTTCTTCTATGGGTAATAGTCTTCCATCATTACAAATACTTTCTGTTGAACTTGTGCAATGATGCATTCTGTTTGGATGCTACTTAACAGCAGTTGGTTGTTTAAATAGTTTTGGGTTTAACAAAACAGAAAAAAAATAATGAATGACCGCTCTTCTGTGAGCCTGGAAATAGTAATAAGTGTCCACAGTTCTATTATCAAAAAACAAAATCTTTTCCTTCTGGAGTCAGTTGATGTCCTGTCATTACTGAAGTATGATTTCAAGATTTAATACCATTACAAGTTAAATGTTATTGCCTGCCTTCAAGTTTTAAAAATGTTTAAGCACCCACAGCTTAGAGAGACACTAATTTTCGGTTGTTTTTCAAAACCTTGGGCCTTTGACTGGGCATTCAGAGTAGCTGTGAATATTTTAAGTCCAGTTACATCTGAATGGTAGAATATTCTTACTCGAGTGTGGTTGCTGTAACACAGCATTGAAACCCAACTGGATGGAAGTTGCAGTCCCCATCAAAGAGTACTTTCTTGCTAAATTTTGCATCTTTGGTTCAGTGAGAATGTCTACCTACATAAGTTCATGGAGTAAAGAAACAGAATGTCATGGCACTACTGACATAGAGAAGGTAGGCTGTCCTGTGAAAATACTTGAAAAAAATAGACTTTGTTTCTCAGGAAAGGAGAGGGCCTATTCCTGGAAGTACAGTCAGCACTAAGGGTATCTCTTTAAATAGTAATTTGTTTTTTAAAGCAGAGAGATGATTCTTCCTTACTGTAATTTTTGTACTACTTTAGCTTGGAGGACTTTAAATGCCTGATTTTAGTGTACAATACCTAGTTGCCAGCTAAAGGCTAATGTAAGGAGGAGAAAAAATGAAGTGCGTAGGTATGTACAAATGTTGAGTTTTCATACCACTGATTCTATCTGAGTTGTCATAAATGTTACAGCTATACCAGGAGAGATAGCTGCTCCCATGGGAATCTGTGTGCTTCTGTCCCTTCAGGAAAGGCATTCTAAAGATGTTAACCTGCCATGCCTAAGCTTTGAATGACTGAGTCAAGGAGTTCAAGAGCCCAGAGTTTTGTGCCTGTGGATTCAGGCATGCTGCTCTGAAGTCACTGTGTGACAAGTAGAGGAGATGCAAACTACTATATTTGCTCAAATTCTCACCTAACTCTGAGAGACACAGCTGAGTTGTGGCTTGTGAACCCCTATCCTTGCTTTATGTATATTGATCTACCTGGTTAAAAAGCCTTCTTCAAAAGGGCTTGGGCTTTCTGTTGACAACATCAAATGCAGGATGTGACTAGTGCAAGCCCAGACCTGTGGCAGGTAGAAGCAGCAACTCAACCTATGGTAGAATAGAGCGATTTAAATGTCTAAGTTTAGCTTAGATGCATCCAAAATCAAGATAGTTTCTTAGTACTTATTAGTATTCCAGGTTATGACAACAAACTAGAATTGCATCCACTCTTGAGGGGTGTTTGCTGTGTTATTGGGAAGGCTGGTGGCCCAGCTTTGAAGTGGAAGTAACTTGAAAATACAAATCTGTGACTGCCTATCATTTAAACTGTTTTGTTCTTTGTACTTGAATAGACTGCAGTGGTGTTTGTGGTGGGAGAGTGGAGGAGAAGCTGATGTAATTTCAAGTTGCTTCAGCAGAATTTGAAAAGTTTAACTTGTGACAATTGGTGATAGATCAGAGTGTCAGGTTTTAAATTGTGTATATCAACTTATACAGATGCAATCTATATTTCTGACCAACACCCTAAGTTTCATGTGCTGAATTTCAGCATGAAAATGTCTGCACGGGCATAATAGTGAAGTTAATGGTTGTACTCTATCCTCATACCCTCTGAGGTGTGTGGAACTTTGGGTAAATACATGTAATAGTTGGAAACTGCCTTCTGTGAAGTACACAAGACTTCCATGTAGGTTTGGATTAAAGCAGTTTAACTTGCCTTCCTGTTTTATCTGGGTGACCATGCTCACTAGGATGTCTCCCAGGAAGTGTAGTTGGAATTTTTAGCTTCCATCAGTACTTGGTGTTCTTTGGGAGATATAATGAAGCTCAGCTGAGCAACTGCATAGTGCAGACTCATGGCTCTAATGCCCTCAGGTCTGGCCTGTTTTCTCTCCTTAATCTGTGCTGTAACTTCAGTAGTGAGTTGAATCTTGTATGAAGAGTATAAGGAAGTGTAATCACCACTAAGCTTAGAATTAATGGAATTAAAAAAAAACCCAAAAAACAAATAATGTTGGCTCAGAGTCTGTCATACTTGAATATGTGCAGAATGTTTATGCTGTCATTTTAATTTAAAAAGTATCCATTATAAAATACAGACTGTGATACCACATCTGAAATGTTTTCTTGAGAATAAAAAAGCACTTCTGAAACTTTCAGGCTCTTCTCATGCTACTGGTTAATATAATAAATAGTACCATGTTAGTAATATGCTAGTGGCATATGCTGCCCTTGATATAAGAGAAAACAACTCTAGACTTCTGTTTTGAAAATTCAGTGTTAGATGCTTTATATCCTCCACTTTCTAACAAAATAGACATTTAGTAAAAAAATAGTTTCAACTATTTTTTTCATAGATAACTGCATATTTGGCAAGCAGTGTTTTCATCAGCTTTCAGTTCTGTGGAAGAAGTTTGTGTTGGACAGATCAGGCTGTTTTCAAATAGCAGTACATGGTATCTGTGTCCCAAAACTGTTCTGTCAGGGGAGCCTTTAAATACAAAGTAAGTGTACAAATAAAGTTTGAAAAGCATAGAATAAAGATCCAAATTTAGTGCAATTAATTTGGTGTCTTTGGTACCTAATAGGGGTTGGAGGTACTAGGAAATAGTTGATGGGAGAAAAGATGTATGTCCAAGACATGGGGAAATGGAGGTGGTAACGATACTGGGATTACTAGAATGCTTTTTTGCTCATTAATTGTATGTGGGATGGGGATGTGTGTGCTGCCAGCTGAGTATCTTGGGTTTGCAAAATAGATGGAAGAGTAAGAGGGGCTGCAGACTTTAGGAAGTATCTACATTTTACATTTGGTTTGTAAGATACTGTGCAGAGGGGAGGGAAGAAACTGGGCTCACTTCTGGGCCTACAGGTATTTTCGCTCTTACTTTACAAGCCTGTCTATTTCATATTGTTTCTTTTATCTTTTCCTGAAGCCACTCCATCTTCTGTGTTTTTTACTCAAGTGTTGTAAAGAGTTATTTTATCTTGCACTGTGATGAAGCTGCCCTCTCCAGTTAAATATCCTTTTGTTTGTCTTCCTTACTGGTGCATTTTATTAAATGGCTTATAATAAAGAGTAAAGAGGATGATGTGGAGTAGTTCTGGAGTGTCTTAAGGATATTTTGTAAAGAGAAAAACCTAAACCACAAAAATGAACCAGAAAGACAAGAAATCTTGCATGGGAGTTGAATGAACTTTGCTTCCAATTCAGTGTCATATTAACAGTATGGGATTATTTTTGCATTTGCTAAAACGTATTTTAGGAGTGTAGCAAGATGGATGCATTGTTTGCTTCAAGGTATTACGTCGTTGATGTATCTACAAAGCACTTAGAAGAAACACTGCCTTCCTTTCCTCTTTCTCACCATATTCTGTTTCAGTCCTAGACAAGGCCAAAATTAATGTGGTGTTTGGGGGCCATTAGGTTGTAGGTTTTCTCATAAAGCATAGTTAATCATTAGTGTTGGATGAAAGGTCAGCTGTATAGGAGACAACTCTTTGAGTGTTCTGATTGGGTCACAGAGCAGATCACAAGAGCCAGGGCTTATCAAACCAGTTACTGTAATAGCTACTTCTTAAATAATCATTTTGATCAAGCTACAGAAAACTTACAGCTCTGCTTGCTCTTTTATGAGTGTCTCAGGATGGTGAAGAGGCTGTGTTCTGATAAGTGTTCTGTATTAGTCTGTGAATCAGTACTTCAGAGAGCAGCAGTTCAGCTGGAAAGTAAGTGTTGAACTGTGAAGTGTTAGGCAGTGCCTATTGGAACATCTTGTTGGCAGGAGCCTTTCTTCCAGCTCTGAAGTGATTGACTATTGACAAGGAATTCAGGCTTTGACAAACCTGGCCATGCTAGGATCCTAGGAAAAATGCCTCATTAGTGTTAGTCTTGTGAGCTGTAACATATGGGCATAGTTACAGTTGTTCTTGTTCAAGAAAAGTGTGTGGGTAGCCTGGGAAAGATGAGGTAAAAATCACTGGTGAGGTAAAGCAGAAAAAAATCCTGGTGGTACTTGCACATAAGGGAAGGAGGAGAGGAATTCGTAGCAGACTTTTTTGGTGTGTATTTGGTGATGTTGAGTTCTTGTCTAGTTTAAAACTAAGATTAAGTTTGGCATCCTGCTAAAAATCACTTGAAAGAGCTCTAATATTTAGTTTTGCTCAAGTTCAGCATCACGTACAACTCCTTGTTCCCACAGCATTCCCTTGTTTTATTTATGGAGCACTGAGAAGGTGTAAATGTGCCGAGTGGAGTAGACACTTGGCAATAAAGTGTGCCATGAAGTTGTTTAATTCCTTCATAAAGCTCTGGCTTTTGACAACTTTTTCTATGACTGTAAAAGTTTGAACCTTCCTAAAATAGTTGTGGGAGCTAATATTGTGTGTTGTTCTATGTATTTAACATGAAAGAATAGCTCTGAACGCTGTAAAGTCATGATCTTACCATTGATAGGATCAGTTTAAAGACAGCTTAACCCTTAGTGTTTAACAGATGTTTCTTGGCTTGTGACTTCCTTTTGTTCAGCTTTACAAAGAACTTCTGTTTACACAGATGTTTGGTAGGCAGTTTGGTTCATGATTTCATACAAGGTAAATGTCTTTAATTGTGCCTGTGTCAGTAATTTGGTATGTATATTGGAGCTTGCTCCTAATTACATCACTGTAAGATATAATGTAAATGTATAATTTTTTTCTGTGGTTGAGAAAATGTGTCTGTGGCACAGAATTCCAAGGTGCTGCTGGTTTGAGCACTGCCCAGTTTAGAAAACTTAGATGTGTTTTAATCCCTTTGTTTATTGTTACAGTATTCTTGTGATAGCAAAAGATCCATATGCAGATGCAGTGCTGAGGAAGCCGGAAACTTAACCTGTTTTAATTGGATTTCTTCCTCAACAACTGCAATTAAACTATTTCCCAGATTGTGTCATATGGTGTAGGAATCTTGCTGTGCGTTAGGCCTATGACCTTTTTAGAGCAGCATTTGGATGAAGGCAGGAGGACAGCATAACCTGCTTGAGCCAGTGTGGGAAAGGAAGCCTCAACAGCCATTAGCCTGTCAGTGCTAGATATCAGTGATTAGAACAACAACAGGAAGACTCCTGAAATCCTCCTGATTTGTCCCAAACTTGCCTAAATTATATTTTGAAGATGCAAAAATCTGAGGACCCTTTCTAGGTGAGTGGAAAACACGTGAGTACCTTCTACCTGGCCTTGGAAGCACAAGTTATTTTTTGAAATTTTTGTTTTTATCTTTGTAGTTTTTCTTTTTAAGACATGTGAGTATTACTGAACAGTTTTTTGTAGACTGGTTTAGAGCTGAAGCTGAATATTAACAAAATGAAGACCCAGTCTCCTGCTTCTTTACCTTGTTTTCATTACACCCTTAGACCTGTGGTCTTGAGTTCATCTGTGGCACACTTTTCTAATCCAAATCTACAAGTCAACTGGTTTTTGTGTTTCTTCTTGCAGCAGTAACTTCTGTAACATCTAGTCTCTGAATTCCTTCAGTCTAGTGGTTAATTGAAGTTCTTTGCTTTTGTTTTTTTGTTTTGTTTTTGCCTTTCCCCTTCTAGTTGTCTAGGAGATTGCAGAGATTGTCTTGTGTTAGTTTAGACTTTGGGTGACCAAACCACGTTTTATTAGCCACTGAGCTCACTAGGTCTAATTTAAGAGAGCTTGGCAAAAGTTGATTAGGAATTTGGCAGGTCTCAGAAAACCTTCCATGCTGCAGCTTGGGGCATGTATTGTCTAACAGGCTCTGCAGGTAGGACATAGCTGTGTACCATATCAGTATTTGTCTTGTGCTGTTGCACTGGGTTTTGCTTAAGGGCTGTGGTGTGCCAGATGCAGGTGAATGGCAAACTGCAAATAAGGCACCATCTGGTCTATGGCATTAGAATAGGGAAAAGGCTTGGTGTTGGAGCAGTAGGTTCTGCATTCAGACTCAGTGTTGTAAGTAAATGGAGCTGTGCAGCTTAAAGGCAGCTGGGCATTAAGCATTGGGCAGGACAGCTTTAGAGTGGGTGATGATTTTGAGTACTTCTTTGTTCACTTGCATAAAAGTACTGAAATAAGTGACTAAATTGAAATTTGTACAAATCACTGAGCTGATTTTTTTCTTTTTTTCCCTGGTAATAAATGCCCCTCTCCTAACTTTGCCACACCTGTTTTACTTGGTCTTGGCTGGACCACCTGTTTCTAGATTGCCTTCTTTTCTGGCAGTGTCACTGATCTGCCCTTCATGAAAGATTCTGTGCTTTGTTTCATGTTGTCTCACAGAAGGTAAAAGTTCCTCATTCAACTGAATAGTGTCTTCTCCTTCATTCTTGCCAGACAGTGGTTTTTTGGGTTTTTTTTTGGTTGGTTTGCTTTGGTTTTTTTTTTGTTTATCATGATGTTAGTGAAAGCTTAAGCCACTGTACAGATAGTGACTTTTGGTTCCTACTAAACAAGGGTTTCTAGAAAAGCTGAAAATGAAGATCGGGTAAGATTTTTCCTTCCATTGCTTATTACGGTTTTTTTGTTCCAAGTCTGCAAGAAATGAAGTTCACTCTGCATACAAACAGCAGAGTTTTGGTCAGAATTTGGCTGTTGGAAAATAAGTTCTTTTCTGTTGGAGAGAGTTGCTTTTGTTTAATTAAAAAAAACCCATTTTAAACTATTTTAAAAAACTTATTTCCATTGTTACTAACAAGTTGAAATGACACTTTTATTAAGACCAGGTAGCAGAACTGCATCCTGAGGCTTTCATAGTGTAGACTTTGCTTGGAGCAGTTTGTCAGTATGTAACAGTAGTTTTAAAGGTCCTGTAGAGGTGAAGTCAGGCTCTTGCTATAGGAGTGATTTGGCAGAGAAGTTTTGCTCTGTGACACAAGTGTACAGAAGAAGAAACTTCGAACTTGTTCCTCACTTTTGCTTTCTTTCCTGTTGCTGTGCTAAAAGGGAAAAATCTGTCAACAAAGATCTGAAACGTGGTTCGGTATTTTGCAGCTAACGTTTGCTATGTTTGTGTGTGCCTGTTCTCCGTGTGGTCTAACAAATCTTTTGTGTTACTGACGTGGCTTAAATACCTCTGGGCTGCTTCTTAAGCTGAGCTGTCTCTGGCTGACTTGCAGCTGTCCAGATGAGACTGTTCTTTTCCTTGATACAGGTTGACTCAGGAGTTTCTGGATTCTTATGCTTTTGATAATCTTTATATCTCTTTAGTAAAAAATTTAACTACTGCAGAGTTGACTGAATTATGCAACAGAACTTAATGTTTAGCTGGTTAAAAAGGTGAAATAATACAGAACACTGAATTCAGACTGAGAAACTACAGGTTTTGTAAACATGAAAATATTTTCTTGAAGCTTTTGAGTCCCAGCCCTCTGCCACAGTGGGAGCATTCCCTTCCCTTTGTTAATGAATTCAAGTCAAACCATACACTAGAGGAAAACTTACACTGAACTAGTTTGGACGTGTTACAAACGGTGATATGGAAAGGTATCAAATTTGGTTTATTTGGAGAAGAACAACTTTAATATTTGAATTTTTTTACAAGGGCAAATTGTTTGAATGAAGTAGTGAGTAAATATTCTAGGAGATTATAGTTAATTCTGTTACTGATGTACTCAAAAACAAGAGGAATAGTTGCTGTTGACAACACTTTCAATACATATTGTAAAATTACAGAGAAGGAAGAGAAAAAAATTGAAATGCTTTCTATTTTTCCTGACTTCTCCTTTGGATGAGGATCGAAGATCTGACTGACACTTGTGTTGTTTTGTGAACCAAAGTGCAGTCCAAAGAGTGATACACATTGTAATATTCCAGTCCTTGATGAACATAAGAGAAAGAAAGCAGTAATGTGGCAGAACTGAAGAGGGATGCCCTCAAGAGACCATTATATTTGTTCCATGCAACTCCTTTAATTTTGCTCCTCAGACCACAGTTTCTGTTTTCCCAGAGGAAAAAAAAAGGACTGTAGGAGTAAAGGCTTTTACTGTTTTAATGTTAGGTAGCCCTCTCAACCACCTTGCAAGAGTTCAGTTAAAATTTAGACCTGATTTTCATTTCTTAATGCGCAAATACGGTGATTTTTTTTCTTCAGTAATGAAAAGAAGCTATGGATCCTGTGTACCATGAACTGGGAGCACCAGTTGTACAATCAGACCTGAGATACCTCAGCTTGCCCTTGTATCCTGTACAAGCTTGAGGTTTTTTGTTCCTTTAGGCTGTTCAGATGCGTGGGAATGTTCTGCTGTCCTCTGCAGGTGCTTAATTTTTAAATTTTTTTAGCTACTTTGTGGCCCTCCCCTCCATTCATAGGTTTCTCTTGGTTCTTCAGCTGACAGGTTAGTTGTACTGTTGACTGGTAGTGGTACCTGTACCTCTCTAATTTTGAGCAGTGCCCCATTTGCTATTTCAATTTGACTTTTCCCCAGCCCAGAAGGACTTACTGAGTCCTTCCTCAGAAGGACCTACTGAGGTTCTGGCTATGGCATAAAGGCCAATCCATTGTTTTGTTTCTAAAGCAATGATGGGTGTCAGTTCTCTGTAATCTTAATGGAACAAGTTTTTAAATTTCTTCCAGCTCCCTGAAGAAGTCTTTAGTTTGCTTTTCCTGTACCAGGTTCAATGAAATGTCTCTGCAGTCTCAGACTTAAATTCAGTTGACCTGCCTGAACAGGGGAGACTGTTCAGCTTATGCAATTCAATCATTGTCACAAAACTGTTCTTATCAACACTCTGGAGCATGTGATACATGTATTTAGATTTTTCCTTAAACAATACTTGACCTCTCTTATCTTCCAGTCCTCTCAGTAGACCGAAGTCAGTAGCTAAGTGTGCTACTTTGCTTGCTTGGGGTCATGGCATGGATGACCTTTTGGATCGCATAGTCCTGACAACCTGGGCATTCCTCTAGCAGGTAGTGCTGGGCATCTTTTCAGAGGTGTTTTCAGTGTTCTTATCACCTGTGGGAACTTGTAAGTCTTCTGGTTGCAGATAATGAGTATTTGAACTGCCAGGTAGCAGTTTGAGATCACAAATGAAGATTTTTTTTTTTTGGTCTTCTCCCTTCCTCTTTCATGCCAAGACTTTCTCTTCCCATTTGTCTCTATGTCATTAGCCATCTATACATAAATACAGTATAGAGACTTACCTGGTGGACACATCCTCTCAGGCTCTTAGCCACTCATTTCGCTGTTCTGTGAGGGTGGCCTTCAGCATTGCCACTCTTTCGGCTAGAAGGGTAGGCAAGGGCTGAGCTCTTGAAAGCCTGGGAAAGGGAAAGCTGACTTCCTAATGTGGCAAGGCCCAAAGTTTGCCATAATTTTCTGATGACTGTTTGTTGTCAAGTCAGTGGAACAAGGAATAACTCCAGTTCTTTGACTGATTTATTATTTTTCTTTATGTTGAAATCACTCCAGTGATTCCAGAGAAGCTGAATTAAAAATAACTCTTGCACTGTAAATGAATCTAGGAAGAATATTTTACTGAAGTTTTTCTCCTCTTTGTTGGCAGTTTGGAAAAATCTTCTCTGGCTAACAGCTTATGTATTGTCTAAAGTTACTCGGTGTAAAAATGGGCATATGAGGTGGTCCTAAATCTATAATCTTCAGAGGCTGGACTGTTGTGAAGTTTGTAGCTTACATGCCCATTTTTCTTACTTTCTCCTCTTAGTCCAGGTTACTGGATTGTGTTGTTGAGGAACTGAAAGGGAGGGAGGGAGGGTGGGCTTTGTGAGCTCTGTGTGATTGCAGTGAGGAGCTGGGCCATAGTTAGCTCTTCTCTCAGAGCAGTTGTCCTTGGAAGGGATGGGGAGTGTGTCCTTGGGTATGTGTACATTTTACACAGATCTGAGCTCTCAGGTTACTTGAACTGACATCTATTGCATGACTTCTTAAAGTTTCTGATATTCTGTTAGTGTCTTCTTTGCATGCTTTTATAGATGGTGATGCTTTGATGCCTCACTTTGTGATTAGTTTTTTGTTTGTTTCCCTTTCCCCTTTGTTCAGGGTAGCTCTTGTGATTCACCTCTTGCTCAGGACACTGTATTTTGTCATCATGGTTGGCAACTGTCACTTCTCAGAATGAGAGCTGTCTAATGTAATTTGAGGTCCTACTTTCAGCAGGTGGTTGGACCATATCATCTCAAGAGATTCTTTCCAGCCAAGGCTTCTTTAAAATAATTCTGACTTAACTCTTGTACTTCAGTTGAACTCTGCATCAAAAAAGCCTCTGGTCTGAAGAGGAGTTTCCCTCTGAATGCTGTTAAACTCTGCTTGTTGTCCCATCGATACCTTATTAATGTCTTCAAAAAGAAGTGACAAAAGTGATGCAACTATATAAATCTGTAGAAATTTTGTGCCAGTAGTAATCTGTTTCCTTACAACTGTAGATGATTGTTTCCAGAAGAAATTTCCTTGAGACCAGCTTGTCTGTCTTCGTAGCAATGAAGTAATGTTACGTCATTAGAATCTTGTTTGTCCTGGAGATTTTTATATATATACTGAATTTGCTCTAGTTAGGGTGTCTGTACATGCAGTTCTGTGTGTAGTTCTCTAGTTCTTCTCTAGCTTTGGAGAAGGAAAACACAGAAAGAACACAGTCCAGCCTAATACGTGGTTCAGTATAATTTTGTGTGGTTTCTGTATCAAAGGGAGTTATTCTGATAAACGTCACCATGTGAGTTTTACATTAGATGCAGCGCAGCAAGGAAGCCTTAGTGTACTCTGGCATCTTTGAACCATGTAGACAACTTATGACTATTCATGGGGAGAAGGTAGAAATGGAAGTGGATAAGGAAATTAAGCGTTAGCTTGGTCTTCCTGTGTTGAAGGAAGAAGAGTTTGTCATTTTCTTAACGCCCAATGGTTTCATGCAGCTGAATAACTTAAGATTTGCATGAATGCAGATGAAATGCATACACCTTACTGTGCCTTACAGCACCTTGCAGCTCATGGGAGAATATATTTTTCCCTTGTTTGTGTATAGAAATTTACTGTCAGGAAGAAGGGAGGGGTGATGAGAATTTAGGACATGTTGCAGAAAATGTTTCTAGGAAGTTTTCAGTATGTTATTGTATCCACTCCCTAAAATTCTTCCATGAGCTACTTGGACAACCAGAAGGGACAAGAGGCTGCTAAACTGAAAATACAAACTTCTGCTGGCATGGAGCTTTAAGATGTGTTTGAAGGTGAGGACCTCAGTGGGAAAAGAACAAGGATGGCTGAATAACTCTTGAATTTGGAGAGTGTAGGGAGGGAGAATATTGTGTCAAAATTGGCTGCAGAAGACTGAGTTTAAAGCAATTCTCTTGACCAAAAAGTCATCTTAATTTAAGTCAGCTATTGAAGTAGAAGTAGTAATTGAGGACTTGCAAGTGCTTACTTGTAAGGCAAGTAAATAGGTGTGTATGTCTGCAGGTAAATGAGGGGAACCTTGTGAACAGTGAGCAAAAATGAGGTGCAGCTGAGATCAGTTGAAAATGATGTAAATCTGAAACAATTCAGCAGTTTCTAAACCACAGGCAGTAATTTCTTCAGTTTAGTCGCAGTTGAAGTCTGAACTCTTAAATGTGTTGTATGCTTATATATTTAGAGTGTTGTTTCTATCTTAAGTGACCAGATTTATCACAGAAACAGCTGATCAAGTAAATTAAAGTTGTCTACACTGAAGTAAACGAATACAAATCTGAAGTCTTAGGCTTAATATTTTCTGATATGTATGCGAAACTCTGGTTTCTGGCTGGCAAGATGTGCAACTTGCTGGAAGAAAATGTTCTGAACTTGCAAGGCACGTAAACATCCTCCTGTCTTCTCCTTCTCCCCCCCCCCCCTTTTGCCTAATACTGACTTCAGGGCAGTAAGTCTGTGCAATTTTGAGGAGCTGGATTGCTGCAACATCATTGAATAAGGTCCCTTTTTTTTGGGCTAAAGTACGAGAGAGGAAGGATGCTGACCAGTGTACTTAGCTCAACTCCAAGCAGATAACAGGTATTATAATGGAGCATTATAGGCAGAGGTGCTAGGCATATCCCAAAATACTCAGGAGAGTGCAAGAGTCTGAAAAAATTCTTGCGTTACCAAGATTCTTGCAAAGAACTTAACCCCTAAACCAAAAACAAAACCACCATCCAGAACAACAAAACAAATCCTAACCAAACAAACACCCCAAACAAACAAGTTTTAGAGCTTGTGCAAGTAGATTAGAAGGCCCTTGTGGAAGAGTTCAGTTCATTTTTTACAGGTATTGTTACTGGTTTGCCTTGTTACCCTATTAGTGGCCCTAGAGCGTGCTGGAGCCCTTCAGTTTACTCACTGTCTTTTTCTCATAGTAGCCTATGTCAGGGTAGCTGCATTACAGTTCCTGGTATCCTTCGGGGAGTGATTTGGATGCTAAGTAAAGGCTGATACGGGCTTTTTGTGTAGTTCTCTGTTTTCTCAGTTTGCTTCAAAAACATGCAAGCATGTTAGTCATTTCCTGTTGGCTTTTCCACAAGAAGGTTAAAGGCTTCACTGCAAGTTAACAGGTGGTTTTTGTCTTGTGTTCCTGTAGAACCTCTCCAAGCAATATGTTGACTATACATTAGCTGTAGTGTTTGCAATGGGTATGTTAGGTGTACAGAAATTAATTGTAGTTGCTTTCCTGTACAATAACGAAGATGACTCTAAATATTAATCAAATAGTGTTTGCTAAAACTCAAGAATACTATGCAGCATAATAAGCATAGATACCAGTGTTGTTACATGGCTTCAGAAGATACATCGTGGGTTTATTGGAAATGCTGGCTTTTGAAACTGATCCTCATTCTAAAGAGTCTGCTTATGATGAGAGCCTCTGCAGGCCCATGCTTTGGCATCATCATAGCTAGGAATATGGAGTTAACTAAAACATTAACTAAAAAGCCTTGTGTGCAGATAACTTTATACTAGAAGGGGATCTGAGCTTAAAAATTCCTAAATAGCATTGTCTATCATGGAAGCATGGAGGTCTGATGGATGTTTTTTGTTACTGTGGGTGTGAGGAAGAAACAGTGTAGTTGAGGAAATTGTCTTAAAATCTGGCAGGACTGCACTGGCACATTCAGCTGATGTTGCAACTCTACTGAGTTGCACGTTTCCTTTGAATGTAGGTGTCTGATGATGGGAAAGAAGATGCCAGGCGCTTGGAGTGAGACTCAGAGATAGAGGGACAAGTCTGAATGAGAGCAGCTCAGATTTAGGAACCTTTGGGCTCTTCTCTTGTTTCAGGATGTGGAAGGCACAGTTGTGAAAATATCTCTTCATTACTGGACTAACTGGGCACATGGTATTGTGTGGTTTGCAGTGAGACTTAAGTTAGTGTTTTGATGTTAAAGGTCACAGCTGAATCATGAAGCTGCATTATATTTAAAAGTAAACTGGGAGTCATATGGCAACAAGTACACAATAAGAAATGCAGTTAAGTCGAGAGGTTTCAATATAGACGATAACTCTGGACATCAACTTGACTTGACAGATGCCTTACAGGATAAAACAGTTGTCATTTCATTCTTCTCCGCAGCTGAAAATACCGTGTGTATGACAGCACATTGTGCTACATAACTTCGAAGCACAGACTGCTTCAAGTGTCTGGCTAACCCTGTGTCACAGTTTAATCCCAGCCAGCAATCAGGCACCAGGCAGCTGCTTGCTCACTCCCCCTCCAGTGGGATTGGAAAGAGAATTGAAAGGGTAAAAACTGGAAAACTTGTGGGTTGAGATAAAGACAGTCTAATAGGAAAAGCAAAAGCCGTGCATATAAGCAAAGCAAGACAGAACTAACTGCTTCCCATGGGCAGGCAGGTGTTCAGCCATCTCCAGGAGCGCAGGACCCATCATGGTAACGGTGACTTGGGAAGACAAACGCCATCACTCCAAATGTCCTTCCCTTCCTCCTCCTTCCTCCCGCTTTGTATACTGAGCATGAAGTCGTGCGGTCTGGAATATCTCTTTGGTCATTTTGGGTCACATCTCCTGGCTAGGTCTCCTCTCAACCTCCCATGTACCTCAGGCCTCCTCACCAGCATGACTGACAGTACAAAAAGCAGAAAAGGCCTTGGCTGTGTATAAGCACTTTTCACTGATAACAAAAACATCTGTATTATCGACACTGTGCTCTATAATCAGTGCTGTGTTCAACAGAAATCCAAAACGTAGCCACTGTGAGTAAATTCAAGTCTATCACAGACAAAACCAGCACACCCAGACAGATCAGTATTAAACTAAAGTTGCCCTAGGGAGGGCCAGGATTGCCTGTGTGATGTTTTCCTCAGCTGACTCTTGTGGTGGTATGTGGGGAAGCCCATGTTGTGGCCCGGGGTGGGAAAGTGCTTGGCTGACCTAGCAGAGGTTAAGTGAGCACTGCTCCTTGCAGAATGAAACCTGCTGGAATGCACATTGTAATTGGTACAAGGTGAGACAGTTCTGTGGCAATGATTTCATAATATGACTGAAAGTTTGACATTAATATAGTTTCAATGTCAGCTGACCTTCATGCAGAAGGGGACACTACTTCCTCCTTTTAGAAAATGCACAAAATGCACCTAATTTCTCATAGTAGAGAGGTTTTCTTTTTTCATTTGGTGTTTGAATACCAGGAAATAAAAAGAGAATGCACAACATTTGACAGTGCCTGTGATTGACTTCAGCTGGACCCCCTAGGCAGTGCTGGGCGCTTGGTCAGCTTTCAGCCTGGTTAATGCTGGGCTTTGTTTCTTGCATTGCTAGTCTGAAGAGAATGCTCCAACTTAGGATCTCTTCAACTTGACTGATCTGGCTACAGCAGCAAGCTGGCATGATTTCCAGCAGTTGCAAGCTCTTTCTGTTTCATTGTAAATCTCTTTGTGCTCTGAAGTATAAGAAGTTGTAGATTGATGGTGTTATATGTTACTGAAAAGCTTTAAAAGTTTCTGTTGGACTATTGGCTATGATTAAGGAGTTAGAATAAGAGGAAACAATTGTGAAGAGGGAAAGTTCACCTTTTGAGTAGTAGTGTTTATAGCTTTCTCAACTTAGTCATCAGGACTTCTAGCTAAGAGGTTCATCAAACAACTATATTTTGTAGGATTGTGTGTTTTGTGCTTTACTTACATTCTTTCAAGTTGCTAAGCCAAAGGTAAAAAAAACCCCACCAAACCAATGAAAGTAAAAGTGATTTGTTTATTAATTCTACTTTGTTTTGCTGTTTGCTGCTGTGTTGGACCTCATAGTACAAAGAACATGAAAAACTTTCAAAAGATGTTTTTGACTCCTGTGATGTGGGGATTAGGATGGAGAGCAATTCTTCTGCCTAACTTGAGTTCTTATTCAATTCCTGGAAATATTTAAAAGTATTTCTGACATGTTAAGTGTGATCTTTCAGTATTAGGTTGTATTATTACAGTATAACAAGACTGAATCTGAGCTAGCAGAATCCTGATCAATAATTTCCTGTACTGTGCAGGTGTCTTGATGATATACATGTTCCTTTTAGCACCATATGTGAGGTAATGGCTTGCATAATACCAGTTTGTATGCCTGGCTTCTTATGGCTTACAGTAAAACTGCATCATTTAGGATTCTTTCTTGCCCCCGCTTCCCCTCCAGTCCCCTTTGTTAACTTCTATAGGCCCTTTTCAGAAGAATAGATGATTATGTTCAGCTATTCAGTGTCTTTACTGACAATGCCAGATCTGGAGACTTATTTCATTGGAGGCATTTGAATTTGAATTTGAAGCTGCAGCGTTTTAAACTTTTCCATGGCAGACTTCTTGCTTACTGTGCTCTAGATATAATAGGTACCAAATCAGCATATAGTCTACTGAGTTCTTAAACTTGGGTTACTTTCCTTCTTACATCTTCTTTTTTTTTTACCTACAAATACCTTTTTGTACCAGATTTCACAAAATTAGAAACAGTAAAACTGGATTTGCTGGTTGTGGTCCTGTTGCTATGCTCTACATGGAAATTCCAATTTAGCACAGGATACAGAAGTCACCTCTCTTCACTGAGGAATTAAGTGAGGCTTGTTCTTGAAATACATCTGTTTCTGAGGACTGTGGCTGGGGGTTATGGTAGTCTTCTATAAATAACTACCAAAATAATATCTGTAGACCTCTAGCAGTCACAAAGCAGTTCCAAAAGTAGTAATACAAAGCCATCATAGATTATTTTTTAAACATAATTGTGTGCACTCATTAATCCTTCTGTCTCAAATATCTTTTCTCTTTAATTTAGCTTTCATGAGCAAAACTTCCTGATTATAAAGCTAGAACTTTTTTCCTGAATGACTATATATCTTGCTTTATGCAAATGAAAGTTGCATAAATCAGACTAGAGAAAAGCTGTTTGGAAAGCACTGTAGTTATGATATGAATACTGCTGCTTATTCCTGAAATGGGCTTTGTAATCTCCTACAATGGAAGTTAAAATACTTGAATACTGTTGATGTCTGTCAAGCACTGAATTTTTCCTTAATGTTGATAAACACAGATTCTCCTAAATTGCATTTGTCCTGTCTCCTTATAATTAGAGAAGCCTGCTAGAAAAAAAAGTGTCATCACAAAATCATAGAGGAGTTTGTAGTTTGGGTTGGAAGGGACATTTAAAGGTCATTTAGTCCAGTAGATCATCTGTATACTATATATACCAAAACCTGATTGCTCTGTATTAAGGTTCTAAATGTTCTTGAGAAGAACCTTGTCCATGTGTCTTTTAAATAAAAGTTGTTTAAAAGTTTTTGTCTTCAGTTTTTGCTTAAACAATAGCATTTTACATTTGCCTCTGGAGGCGTGGCAGTGAGTCTTCATGCCACATGTCTTATGGCTCTTCCTCTCTTGTCTTTCAGTGAATGGTAGTGTCTAGAAAGGGTATGTCCCTTCAGGAGAGAGGTGCCAATGTCCAACCGGCCTAATAACAATCCAGGGGGGTCACTGCGACGTTCACAGAGGAACACTGCCGGGGCCCAGCCACAAGACGACGCAGTAGGAGGAAGGTATGACTGCTATCTATGAGTGTGTTCAAATGTATAACAGTGAAATTGATGTCATTTAGAGAATGAAGTTTTTCACCCTGCAGTCCAAGCATTGAAACTTGCATAAAATCTTTTCACCCCAGTAATGCTACCTGTACTGTTACTGTGTGGGATAAACTCATGGATAACTCATTACCATGTGTGTTCAGCTAGAATAGCAGTAGTAAAGCTATAGGGGGAAAAAGCTGTTTTCCATAAATCACAGGTAGTAACAAATTCTTTCCCCCTCTTTCTTCCCCTGATATTAAATATATCATAGGGGGATGACAGGGAGAGTTTGTAACTGGGAATCTGGGAAAATCTGTGTTCCTCTTCGAGAAGACTGAATAACTGGTACTCTCTTACCTTTGCACTGCATATAAATCCTGTGCAGCTGTTGAATAATTCAAGAAAAAAAATGGTTTGCCATCATTTAATATGCCTGATATAGTGAGCAAGTGGACCAGACTGTATTTGTTCTGCAAGTGGTTGCCTCTGCAGTGCAGAACAAAGAAGATCCTTAAAACTTTCCTGTGGATAACTGTATTATTACTGCCATGAGTGAAGCCTGTATGGATATGTGTTTCTTTAACTTTGTTAAAAGATCAGTCTAATGAAGAAAGGTTATAGTATGATGGTAGGCAAATCTGTCTATATTCTACTCCCTCCGATATGTTACTGGTGCAGTTGTTGAATATGTGTACCTGGGGCTTGATTTTTTTGGAATGAGTATTAAAATATTGCAGGTCAGTGGCACAAAAGTTTTTTACTGGGAAGGAATCGGGCTATAAAGTTTAATGAAGTGTATTTCTTACTAGTATAAGTTTAACTGAGAACAAGTTGAATGACTGTTGAATGGGTGAAGAAGGCCAACTTCTAAGGAGCTTCAGGGAGAATAATTCAATATGAAAAATGCAGCTTCACTTTCTCTAAACTAGTCTACTGTACAAGTGCAAGAGCGGATGATAAACACAAGGCTTCTCCCCTGGACTAATATGGCATAAGGAGGGGGAAGTTGCTGCCTTATGTAGCTGATTATTTTGTAAGCTAGAATTGTTTTTGGAGAATATTTCTTTTAACGGAGGCATAGTGAGCCCTTCATTCCCTTCTGTCCATTCTATGTTGTCTCTGCATTTCAGTGGATGTTTAAGTTAGGTATTTTCCTACCAACTCTTTCCTTTTACACTGAACTTCACCTGGGGCAAATAAACCTCTCCCTAGAATAAAGAATTGGAGGCAAGTTATTTGGAGGTGAGTTGGGGGATTCTTGTTCAGATACCAACTGTTAGTTCAGGTGTTACAGCAGAATGCCAGGGAGAAGCTCCACAGTGAGTCAGACAAACAGAAGAATTTTAAGGGTAGCACTGCTTTCTTTTAAGAAAGTCACTCATCCGTTGTTTTGGTGCACTGTGATCTGTTATGCTGTCATACAATGATTGAAAGATCACTTGTCTTAAATGACTGGACCTTTTCCATCCCTCACCAAATCTGTGCCAGACTTCCATGAACAAGAGTGTATTGAAGTCTTAAACTGTGTTAGACCTTTATCAGAACCAGAGCTCCTTGCTTAAGTAAAGAGGATGGAAGAAGCTTAAAATCCTCTTTGAATCTTAGTCCCTTTCAGAACAGGACCTCCCCGCCTTTGCATCTCTGAACAAGCATTTTGAGCTGGCATAGCCTATAAAAAGGCCTGGCTAAAGCATGCTGGTTAATATAAAATTTAAAATGGATTAATCTTCTTTTACTGTGATCAGCATCTCCTTTTTAATAAGGTGCTGGACAGAAATGGCTATTGTACAAGGACCAATGTAAGATAGATCTGTCAGGTCCTTATAAAATTTGTAGATGACATGGAAAGAGACAGGCTCTGAGGTAACAGTTTTTAGCTAGTGCCTGTCTTTGGACACAAACCTCACCGGACTCACCCTTTTATGTATCTAGCATGCAGTTGGATAGTATGTTTCAGTTCTGCTGCTGAGCAGTATAGAGGAAGGTCTAGAGTTCACAGCTGGATGTGTCTTGTTATGCCTTGCTGTACTCCAGTGATAAACACTGCTTTGGCTGCTGTAGTAAAAAAAAAAAACAAAAAAAAACCCCAAACAAACACTGAACAAAAAACAATACACCTTCTCTTACATTAATGGGTTTTTTGGGATGCCCGAGACAATTTATTTTCAGTGTTTCTTGCATTTGTCATCAGTAAAACGTGAAACTCTTCAGTTTCAGCCGTAAATTCACTTAAAATAGAATAAACAGTGGAAAGACTAGTTTCAATAATACACTAATATTGTGCAAATATTAGTGAACTTGGGATGTATCTGTGTTCGTATTTTAGTTGGAGCTGGGAATGTTCTTTTGAAGCCAGTCAGTCATCCTCACCTGCTGTGTTTTGGCTAACGTGGAATGGTCTTGGAGCACTTGAACTGGAATCTTTTTGGATGAAACTGAATTGAAAGTTGTGATCTATGAGAGCAGTTTGTGAATGCTGGTCACTTGTGGTTGCAATCTGGTATGCTTTGAAGTAGAAATCATTGAAATACAGAGATGGTGGACACTGATCCTTAATAGCAACTATCTTGCTTTACAGATTTTCTTCTGTTGATCCATACTACTTATTGATGTTGTAGACAGTGTGAGATTTTATTCAGCCACTTTATTAGATCCACATATTTCTAACCCCCCCAATAAACAACAAACCAATACACAAAGATTAAAAACTCCCAACTCCCCCCCTTCCCAGTAAAAAAAACCAGAGGGAATTAGACAGTGATGTGACTCTGTAGAGGGTTGTTGCTTCATGCCTAAAATTAGCCACAAAGTTTGTAAGCAGACTTAAGGGCCACACCTTCTGAAGTGTTGGAGGTTACTTCACTTTGGTCATAGATATGCAATCATAACCCTTCGAGCAAGGACAGGTTTCAATACTGTCTGAACTTGTGTACTTGATTGCATTTCTGCTTAGTATAAATAGCTTTCTCAATGCTGGAAATGAAGCAGCTTTTTTCTTAAAGCTTTCTTGTGGCTGAGGTGCATGCGTTTTTCAAAATAAAAATTAAGTGACGAAAGCTTGGAGAGTTTATGCAGTTTGTCACTCATTATTTCAGACTTGGATGTGAAGGCCAATAATCCAAGGTAAGCGTGTTGTATGGCCACATGGCCTTGTAATAGCCTTAGAGTTACCTCGATCTCTTTTATGCTCTGACTGGAGTGAATGCAAGAGACTTGAGTTGATAAAGATGTTAAAGAGAGAGTCAGGAGAATGATAGTGCTGCTAAGCTGAAGTACTAATGTATGTCTTTCTGTAATCTTTGACACTTTCACAGCTTAAAGATCTTTTGTTAAAACTTTGCCGGTTTAACTTGCTGAGCTTCTACAGTTCACTTGCATGAAGACCTTGGAAATTCCAAACTTCTCTTGGGTCCATTCTAAATGCAGAATCTCCCTCCTGTTACACTTGAGTTTTGACAGACTGGCTTAACCTGGAAGCAACAATGCAAGCCCATTTTCCTCTAGACTGGACTTGTTTGATGTCCCCATAACATCAATACTTGAGTCACAATGAGCAGGGGACGCCTGTAATGGTTTTCTGCTGGAGTTTTACCAGCAATTTCACACTCAGCAGAGTAACTTGATAGGAGCTTTGAGTTTTAGGTGCATTTGTTTAAAAATACAAACAATACCAGGTTCAAAGTAGTATAGAAAGACAGATGCTGTTTATATCCAGTTTGTGCTGTAACAGTGATGTGTGCTTTTCTCTAAAAAGAGGAGGGGGGTCTGTATTTGAAAAGGGATATGTAAACCAGTGAACTGGTGATGTTGTGTCATTCCCTCCCCATGTATGCATGTAAGCAAATTGGCCTTGGTGAAGTTGGGCTAATGTGATTGTTCAGTTTCTGTTGTCAGTAGCGATGTTGCAATAACTGTGCTTTGGATGAATTTCAGCTCTTGTGGGTATTATAGTTCTTCCTGGTTTTACTACCATTTTGAACAGTATTTAGTGTTTACCTCCTAATTTAGAATTACTGTTATGATGGCACCTTTATAATTGTACAGCATGACCCCTGTCTGAAGTGTCTCTTGGAGCACTCTCCACTGAAGGATGACTCCTTGCAGATTTGTAAGGAAGCAATAATGATGCTAAAGTTTCCCTTTGCAGCAGTAAACCAAAGCAGATGCATTAATGAAGCTTTCTTTTCATAGGGGTAGGAGGAGGGGGTGGAAGGTACTTACTCTCATTTTCTTAACTGTACATTGACATTGTTACCATGTGTGTTGAAGAATTGTGCCCTCCTGGCTTAGTTCCCAGTCATGCCATAGGATTTACTTTGAATGGGAGCAATTTGGAAGTGGTATTGTGAGGCACACAATAAGATCTTTTCTGGACATGCAGCAGTTGATTGTTCCTTTCAGTTGTGAGCAATGTTTCACTGTGTTGGTATAGAGTAATGGAAGTGGTCCCATGTACTAGAACTTTTTTACTAGTGCTGCATAGAATTCTTTTTTTTAATTAGTGGCATTAAATGACAGTGGTGCTTATCTTTTAGCATATTGTTAGTCTTATGGAATCTTCAGGAGTAGCAGTATTTGAGTAGGATATCACTTTGACAAATGACTGCTATGCAGTTGAGTTATATATGAAAGTAGGCAAATTATAGGCAAATTTTAATGTTTTGGAATAAAATACGTGCATATTCGTTTGTATTTGGAATTGAAGGCTAAATGACAAATCATTTTTGGTTGCATGTAGGACTTTGGTATAAGCAGAAAGAGTGCTTTTGTCAGTTATACTGCTTTTGTTCTAAACAGGATTTGGTTTTGGACCAGTCTTGGTGATATGTTAACTGGTAAGAACTTACCTGAGACCTGTAAAAAACTAATTACGCTGTTTGAGTTGGTGGGGAAGACAGGTGGAGTATTTCTGAGGAGAGAAAGTAGGTGTTTTTCCACAGCTTTTTTCATCTGTGCTATTGCTTTTTTCTTAATCTCATTTTTGACAGAAGTAAAAGAATGGTTTTTGCAGACTTTGGTAGCATTTAATAGCTCACTCTCAGCTGCTGAGGAACATGACTTAGATTAAACACTTTGTTTATTAACTAACTTCAAAAGGTATGGGGTTTTTTTAATATGCAGAGAGTCACACTCTGAGAACATGTTCTAGTTGGTTCTTTATTATGGTTTTGCTCAGGGCTGGCATTTTCCACCATATTGTTTATATAACACAGCAAGCTAAATGGTGGTTTGCTTGTCAACTTCTGTATGTGTGTTACTCTAAACTTTGTCTGCCTGTGAATTAAAATGTGCATCAGCAGACAGCTTTGCCCAGTTGAATGAAGCCTTGGAGTTGTTTATTAAACTGTCTTTAAATTTGGGGAGGGAGGGAAGGAAAACAAAAAAACCCTACAAAACACCACTTGAAGGTGCAGCAAGATCTAAGTCTTTCTGGAGCTGCCCCTGAGAGTGGAAATGGACAAACGCAAGCTCATAAATACTTAGCTCATCATATTTTGTCATTAATGAGGAACTTAGTCTCTCAAAACACTTGTTGCTGGAATGAAAACTCTTAATGAATGATACATTAATGGAAAAGACTGAAGAGCTTGTAATGGTAAGTTACAAGTGAAAAGCCTTGGATTATGGCCAAATGTACATGTTGCTTACAATCTTAAAAAAAAATCAGCCTTCCAGCTGTGCATGTATCTTTTATAGCACTTGATTCCTCTCCAGGCATTGCTCGTTCTGAACTCTACAGGGTATTCTAACTACCTTTGTATGAGAGTTAACTTTTTTAAGGAGACCTTAAGTAAACTGTCACAACTTCAGTATAAATTGGGACAATGATAGTTTTTAGTTGGTGGATGGTTAAAATTTTTATGTTAATCCTGTAATCAACTTCTCAGTCTTCTTGCTCTCATATAAGCCTTAGAGAAGGAGAGTTCATGTCACATTCCTGTTGGCTGACATGCTACTGCATGCACAGTTGCTATTCTATTGTGGACCTTCTCTTTGCAATACATACAAGGTGAATGATTAAACTCAGAGTGAGAAGTGAGAGCACAGTAGATGTTTGAAAATAAAATTTTAAAAAAGTTCTCCTTATTTGTGACTTTCCATTCGTCACGTTTCTAGAGTAACCTTTCTGCTCAGAAGATTGTTTGTACTGATAGCTTGATGGATAAAGAAAGCAAAGCAAATGCTAATACTCTCCATGTATTCATGGTCCCTAAGATATGATTGTAGCTTTAATAGTCCACACAAATTGGGCATTGGTATGAAAGTGTATTTGGAAAACTTGTAAGAATCTGAAGGGTTTAAACATGAAAGAGGAGGAGCCTGAAACAAGTGGAAACTCCTCAGTACATGTTTTGCACATATTGCTTTAGCAGTATTTTAGCTGAAAAGTTCTTCATTATTGTGTTTTGTGAATATCTAAAGCAAAACAAAAATCTTATGGGAAAGTAACCTTTTAAAATATATTTCAGAATAAATGAACCCTGATCAGTTTAGCTTACATAAAACCCGAAATTCCTGCTAAGTGTAAATTATGTAATAATGTCTGTTACTCCCATAATAAAAACATTTCATGGGGAAAATTAAATTTCACGCCTTAATCTTTTGTTGGGAAAAGGAAAATCCAAACACTCAGGATTAGGTGAAACATTCCCAAGTTTACCTTGATGGAGTTTGTTATTGTGAGCCTAAGGTCTGTTTTATTTCACTTGCTTTTGATGGTAAACAAGATTTCTTATAATATGATAAATAAAAATAAATTACTGGAGTATGGAGAAGATGCTGTTAATTTAATCTTTGCAGACTGTCATGCTCTTAGAAAGATGGGGCACAGAAAGTGTTGAACATTTACTATGTGCATTCATCTGAGTAACTGACTAAATGAGAATAATTCAGGAGGAGGAAAGTTATTAAGAAAAACAGTCATATTACTGGAGTTTTACTGTTTTGACTCTAAGCGAATTAGCATGTCGGTATAATCTGGATGGTTAGACTTGGTACTTGTTTTCTAATGAGATTCAAGTTTGTGTTGAAATCCTGAAGAGGATGGGGAACCTTTCTGGTCAGTAGCATCCTTAGCTCTGCCTTTTCTACTAGACTGGCATTTCATTGGAAGAAGCTATTTCAAAGCTTGTGGGACTCTTGCCACTTCCACTTAGTCTATTGTCCTAAACTTAGTGATGTCTGGGGTCATGGGTTGGAGCAGGACACTTAAATCAGAAGTCCACATTCCTCCCCATCCTCCATAGCTTTTGAGGATGTTTGCAGAGCTCAACTCAAAGGGTATCTAGGCCTGGGTTTATAGCATAGGACCACGTAATCGGCAGTTCTTTAACTTTGAAACATTGCTTCTTTCAGCATTAATAGTAGACTAGTTTGAGGTTTTTCAAAGGTCAGTGGCTCTTGGGGCTTCTGTATAGGTAGGATATGTGCAGTAGAGTTTTCCAGGTGACAGCTGAGTCAAAAGTGCATTTTATCTGGGAAGTGCAAGTGAGATGTCTCTTGCCTTAGCAATTATTTATACTGTCCTGTTTTAAATGCTGATGAGTCTTCAGTTTTTATTATCTTCTGAGTCTTGCAGATGGTAATTCTGAGTGGGTTTCAGGGTAAATGTGGAATAAATGAAGATGTAACTTAAGTCTAAAATTTTATCCATGGTGTATAGTATTATTTGTCCTTCAGTCAGAGCTCCTACAATAAACCATTTTTTGCATGCAGCTGAAAGCTGCTTAGAAGACCTCTTACAGCTTATCTATGTGAAACTCGTTCCTGTCTCTGACATCACAAGTTTCCTGTCTCATTTGACTGCCTTCATTGGTGATACATGCATTTCTTCATTCCTCTTACTTTGGCTGTTACCAAACAGCTCTCAATCCTTTGAACTGGTAGATCTCCAGCCAGAAAATAACTGGTAGGGTTGAGCTTTCCTACCAGGTGGAGCTGGCTGCATTCCCATTCTGAGCACTTGATTTTTTTTTTTTTGAACTGAAGAGCAAAGATGTAAATACTCATAACTGTATAAAGACTTAATGCATGGAATCTTGAGGTAGATGAGTATATATCTATTTTTGAGAAGAGATCTTTGACAGGTGCTCTAGTCTTGTGCTTTACTGTGCTAGCTTAATGCTTAAGTGAATTATTCAGTAATCTTGCACACCGGAAAGATCTGAATTTATCTGCAAAACTCAGGTGTGAGAAGATGTTTTATTCATTTAAAATGACTAAATAATTGTGTGCTTTGCAAAACAGTTACACTGGTAGTGATTTGTAACTTCATTGTGTGATTCTTCTGAAATGCTGCTTTAATATTAGGAGCTGATGTGGAAAGGTTTGTAGCTGTAAATTAATATTTGTAAATGGTCCAGAAATAAACAATATTCCACCTACAGGTCTGTATCTGTATCTTGGAATCCTGATAGCTTTCTGTTTTGACTTTCTGCTGACAGGTCACATTTAGGGCAGGCAAAACATAAGGCACATAGCCCTCCTGAGAGTAGAAAATCTATTTCAAAGACACCCAAAGTGCAGTCTAATACTACTTCTGAGCAGTCCAAGGGACACTTTTCTAAAAGGTAATTGTGCTTCATATTCGTATGTTAACCAGTGTTATCTGCACTTCAAAACTGTGTATAATTGAGTTATACAGAGTTCTTATAAAATGTGTGACTAATAGATATTTAACTAATCTAGGTATTGCATTCACTGGATATATTTCAGTGCTTCAAATTCTGTTTGTTTGTTTTTTTTTTTTCTCATTCACCAACTAAGAGCATTCCATCAGTGATGGGGAGGAAATGATTTCTGCATAACTAGTCCTGGAGAAAGGGACTTGGACCTTGCAAGGTCTTTCTCCCCTTCTTCTGCTTCATGTTGGGAGAAGATTGCCCAAGGAGCTTAGAGCAATGTCCAATATGAATTGAAACATGCAGTAATCTAAAGTAGGCTGGTGTTCAGGGTAATCATCTTGATATTGCTTGTCTATTCTTCCTGTGCTTCCACTATATACACACTGGAACAGTTTTCTGTCACATAGAAGAGAATTTTGCTGTTTTTGTATGTGATTCACTACATCAATTTAAAGACTTGATGAGAAACTCTCCTTTAAGAGCCTTTCTTGAACTAGAATCCAATGACTAGTTATGCATTACTGAACACTCCTTACTCTCTTGTGGAACTTACATCCTCAAACATTCAGTTAATAGCTTCATGGCTTGATTTTTTTTTTTTGGTTTGATTCAATCAGTTTGACATGTCAATATATATGTAAAAGTAAAATCTATTCAAGTTATAACTTCCTTTTTAAAAAGGCAGTATATTGTGCTTTTATTTTGCAGTCTACTTAGTTTTTATGCTAGCAGATGTGTGATATAACTGTTCTCATACAAGCATGTTGGGGTTTTTGTTTGCTTCAATGTAAACTTAGCAGTGTTTCTTACATGCAGTTTCCTTTATTATTAAAGAATGATAGCATTTATCATGCAAAACTCTTACAACTGTGAGGCTTCTTGAGTTCAACTCTAATGCTGTTCCTGCTTACTTCTACAGAGGCTGTAGTTCATCTGCTGTTTTAATACCACAACAAGAAGATCCAGAGAGAGTCAATACTTCAGAAAAGCAAAAAACGGGGCAAGTGCCTAAGAAAGACAATTCTCGAGGAGTTAAACGCAGTGCTAGTCCAGATTACAGGAGGACCAATTCTCCTAGCTCTGCTAAAAAACCCAAAGCACTTCAACATACTGAAACTTCCTCGGAAACTAACAAGCCACATACTAAATCTAAGAGAAGACACTCAGACCAAGAGCAGCCCAAGTCTACACAATTGCCATCAACAAGCAAGGCTCACACCAGAAAGGGTGGAGCTGCTGGTAGCTCCCGAAGTCAGAAAAGGAAAAGGACAGAGAATCTGTCTTGTATAAAGAGTGGGTCATCAGTTGAATCAACTGGCACTGAAGAAAAGTCAGCAAAAGTCTCCAAGCTGGCTTCAAAATCGGTGACCTCAGCCAAAGCTGGGTGTAGCACCATCACCGATTCTTCTTCTTCAGCTTCCACCTCCTCCTCCTCTTCTGCTGTTGCCTCTGCTTCTTCTACTGTTCCTCAGGGTGCCAGAGTAAAACAGGGAAAGGACCAGAGTAAGGCTAGACGTTCCCGTTCTGCATCCAGCCCCAGTCCAAGAAGGAGTAGCAGGGACAAAGAACCGAGTAAAACAGGTGGCTCTTCAAAGTTTGACTGGGCTGCTCGATTCAGCCCAAAAGTCAGTCTCCCTAAAACAAAACTGTCTCTACCAGGCTCTTCCAAGTCGGAGACATCAAAACCTGGACCTTCAGGACTACAGGCTAAGCTAGCAAGTAAGTTGTACTTTTGTGGAAGAATAAACACATGTTTTAAAATCAAGTCTTCTAAACAAACTCTTATTTTTTCAAGCTGCTTGGGATCTTCATAGAAAAATTAACTTTTAGTATGTTCTGCTGAGTTAAGTAAAGCTGTGACAAACTATTTACAGCTAAAGCAGACGATTTAAGTTCAGTCAGTGTTCTGTAAATTTAAGTTGCTTCTATGTCTTGGAAACTGATTTTAAAAATAAAATACATGCAAAATAATTGGATGTTGTGATAGGGACATATCTTTTAAAACACTCTTGATTTTATTCCTTTTGTCAGATTTTTTTTTTCCCTCAATTTTCTTAAGTCTTCTGTTCTGAAGTGGGAATGATAAATATTGGAAAACAAATAGATCATATGTGGTTTCTTCTTTCAGACTTAACTTTCCTGATTTTTCCTTGTTGTGAGAATCTGTGATGTTTAAGAACAGTAATGTTGTAAACCTGGTGTATGTAGTGCTGGGGATATTAGTCACTTTAAGTTGTTCTTGCTGGTGCTGAGTTTGAATAGCAGCTACTGTTCTTGAACATGATCATTGAGAAGTGTAGGCTGTTTCCAGGCAGAGCACCTGCTTGCTAGTATGCAGATATGCTTGTAGCTCTGTTGTCTTGAACAATTTTTTTTTTTAAAATGTGTTTTGCTGCCTTTGTGTACTGAATGATTTATTTACTGCATGTACTGTAAAACTTGATGTAAGATGTTGGATTCCTAAGCTTGGTTACTGTTGTTCCTTTACTTAGGCATGATCACAAGTAGCTTGTCCCAACTGGGACACATCCATGGCTAATACTAGTGCAGGAAATAGGTGAGATAATCAAAAGTGACTGGGTGTCTTCCTGTATAATCAACATAGGTCAATTAAATTTAACAGGTGTGTTTTGGATAGCTTGCTTGACTGGAGTATTGATTCTGGAATGACCTAACCTAACAGATGAGGAATGGCATTTGGAGGGAGAGAGGAGTTATTTGCTTTACAGCAAAGTTGGTTTTTTTTCTACCTACTCCATGATTCAAGGCTACCAGGTGATGAATTCCAGAATCAAAACTCTGATATGCACAGGGTGGAAGGAGAGGGAAGTGAGTAGAAGTCGGGTAACAGTGGGAATGACCAACAAGTTCTGAGCTAGGTCAGGCTACAGGCAAAGAAGAAAAGCAACAGAGAGGAGAAAGGAATTTCCCTCCAACTAGTGAACAAGTAGATAAAGGCAGAGAGCAATTCACGTGATAAGTTACAAAACTTCATGAAGGAGTGAGAAGGGGAATGGTGGGATAGCACAACGTCAGGGGTGTGTGTGTGTGTGTGTTATGTACCTTGAAAAACAGCATTGAGAATGTGAGCCTAAACTGTCACTGCAAAGACTGTACTGAGAAATGCTTTGACTTAACTTTCAGTTCATAGAAGAGCTAAAGGTCTTTGCCAGAAGATAAGATGTTGTAATATATGTGACAAAACCAAGTTGGTAGGGACTGTAGGGGTGTGTGTGTCTAAAATGCCACTGCTTAGGGGCACAAAGCGTGGTGAGAGATGTTTCTATATGCAGTAGAGAACCAAGTTATTTTCTGTAGATGACATTTCAATTTGAGGGAGGGGAAAAGTATTAACAGTTGATATTAGGAAGTCTAAAATGTCTAATGCCTCTTTATTTTACCATAGATTACAGCAAAACATTTTCCAGTAAATATCATTGATCACCAGATACCACTGTAAGAGCTCAACATAGAACAGAAGTCTTAAACTACGATATTTTCAAACAGTCTCAGCCTTTCAAATAGTGCTCTCTGACAACAGGTTGAAGTGATCTTGGAATCAATAATAACTACTGTTAGCTTAGTCTCCTTTTAAAAAAGGAGAAAGCATGTGAGACATACGCTTTCAAACTATTTAGACAAATTTGAACTATTTTAACGAAACACACATTTTGCATAATGCTGAGAAGTGTCATGAAAATACGAAGAAAATAAACCAGCAGGGTAGGTTTTTGAGAAGGAATGGGTAAGTTCAAATTTATTTTCTGTAGTAGACCTTAGAGGATAAGGGAGCAGAAGAAAGTGATGTCTCACACAAATATTAATACCCTGGAGCTTTCTAAAGCAGGAAGGCAAAGAGTGAAATAGATGAAATTGAGGTGTACACCTTTCTACCTGGAAACAAGTCCTCAGAAGTCATAGTAATTCTAGTAATTCATAGTGTAGAAACTAAAAGCTTAAACTCAGTAGGCTTTTTATAGGTGTATATATTATGAAACATTTGGAGAAGTCTGAAATAGGGCTTATAGGAGTAGTGGGAGATAAACAGAAAAACAAACATAACTGCAAAAACTTCAGAAAAAATGATGGGTGGAAGTGGTTCTAGGAAAATAAGTGGGAGGAGAGGGGGGATTATTCAGGCTAACATAAAATCATAGAATGGTTTGGGTTGAAAGGGATCTTAAAGATCATCTCATTCCAAACCCCCTGCCACAAGCAGGGCCACCTTCCACTACAGCAGATTCTCAAAGCCCCATCTGGTCAGTCATGTCTATATAAATGCAATACTGTTCCCTTCTGGGATGATGCAGTCCAAGGAGTACAAGAAGCATTGTTAGAGGTTGTGATCTTTGAATCAAAAATGAGAGCAGCTGCTCTGGCTTACTCTACTGAAGTGAAGAATGAGGAGAAGCACGGCTGCCGTCTTTGTAGAAGTTTTTCACATGCTGGAGGAGAATGAGGAGACTACCCTGAGGTTTCTTGTCCAGTCCTCCTGGACAGCTGATAGGTGTTAAATCCAGCCCAGGTGACTTTCAGAGTGTTAAGCTCTACACAGCAGTCTCTGTAACAGAGCAGTGACATCACTGAATAACAACTAAAGAATATGTTGGAGTAATAAAACAGGCTAGACGAAAGTTTTTCACGTCTATTTCAGTAGTTGAATATTTCTTCATGGGGGAAAGGGGGAAGAGAGGAAGAAAGCCAGTTTCTCATTTTGCTCTCATGATTTGACTACTTTCACATCCCTTTCAAGCTGTATCTGTTGTAGGGGCTTTTTAAACGTTGCAAATTGGGTCATGTTACTGATTATGTAACACTATAAAATCAAGCTTAATTATGTTTCCATTATTAGGGAAATCTTTGCTGTCCTTTGTGTATTGTCTTGTGGCCCTTAAGTAGGAAGAAGCTGGCCACAGTGGCTGGGACAGTGCTGAGAGCGGGATAACTCAGGATAACTGTCCCTGCCTGAGAGGTCTCTTCCTAATACTGGGAGATTTGGGGGGCTAGGGAGGTTATTGGTGTATGCACTGAAAAGCCACATGAACATAAACATGGAGTGCAAATGGTATGTAACTCCTGGCTTTGAGGGATTTGGCAGAGGTGAGAGAGAAAAGAGTCAGAAAATAGCTCTGAATTAGTTTATTTGGGATTGTGGGTAACAGTGCTGGCTTGGGTGATGGTAGTTAGAGCCTTGGAGTTGTGGACTTGGGGTTGAGGCAGTAAGATGGTTAGCTTGGAGATAGTTGGTTTAATTGTGGTGACTGGCTGTGTGGGGCTTCTGTAAGAGCTAGGGATGTCTGGGTTGGTACTGAGGGAGGGTAATGGTGGAATATTAGGATGACAGGAGGCTGTCTTGCCTTCCCCTGCTACAGCTCTTTTCACCCTATCTCAATTACTGAGAAGAGCAGCCTCGCACAGGAGCCAATCTGAAGTCTAAAATTCCTGTCCTAACAAGTAAATCACTCCTGATTGCCTTTCTGAACTGCAGATGAAGGGCTTTCTAGGTTATGAACTGTGAAAGTTTGACTAACTTTGTTTTGACTTGGGTAATACATTCAGACTTAATAAGTGATTGCAGTACAGCTGCGTTCAAAACTTTTCTTTTTCACAACAAAATATTCCTTAAAAAAATGCTGACGAGTAAACACACTTAAATGTGAAGTTGTTAGATTTTTTATTTTGATTTGTTAGGCTGTGCTATTTCAGGTTTGGCCTGTTTGAATGTATTTTCCTTCTGACTCATAAACATGAGTGCTTGGCATGCAAAATAGGATGATGTCAGGGCATAAGCAATATATGTCTGCCATCAGGAAGCTTGTTCTTCTGCTTTAATTCTGAAGTTTACTTCAGAAGTTTTTGCAGGTGCTGAATATGAGTTGCTTAAAACTGATTTTCTTTGAGGGGTTTGGATTAGAGATCATTGAGGTAAACTTGACACCCACAAATCCATGGGCCCTGAAGGGATGCACCTATGAGTGTTGAGGAAGATGGCAGATGTTACTGCTAAGCCACTCTCCATCATGTTTGAAAGGTCATGGAGAACAGCAGAGATGCCTGAGGAAAGCCAGTGTCACTTCAGGAAGGACAAGGAGGAGGACCCAGGGAACTGTAGGCTGGTCAGCCTCACCTCCATCCCTGGAAAGATGTTGGAAGAGCTCATCCTGCATGTCATCTCTAAGCATGTGAAGTAAAAGAAGGTTATCAGTAGCAGTCAACACGGATTCACCAAGGGGAAATAATGCTTGACCAGTCTGATAGTCTGCTGTGATGGAATGGCTGGCTGAGTAGGTGAGGGGAAAGCAGTGGATGGTTGTCTACCTTGACTTCAGCAAGGCTTTTGACTCTGTCTCCCATAGCATCCTGATAACTCGGGAAATGTGGGTGAGGTGAATGACAAGGAACTGGGTTGAGAACTGACTGAATGGCAGAGTTCAGAGGGTTATGATCAGCAATGCAATGCCCAATTGGAGGCCTATAGCTGGCAGTGTTCCCCAGCGGTCAGTACTGGGTCCAGTCCTGTTCTGCTGGTTCATCAATGACCTGTGTGAGGGGGGATAGTGCACCCTCAGCAAGTCTGATGTTACAAAAGTGAGAGGTGTGGCTAATACACCAGAGGCTGTGCAGTTAAACCTGGAGAAGCTGAAGAGTTGGGGGGAGAGGAACCCAGTAAAGTTCAAAGGCAAGCGCAGTGTCCTGCACCTGGAGAGGAATAACTTCACGCACCAGTGCAGGTTAGGGGCTGACCTGCTGGAAAGCAGCTCTGTGGAGAAGGACCTGGGGGGCCCTGGTGGAGAACAGGCAGTGCATGAGCCAGCAGTGAGCCCTTGCGGCTAAGAAGGTAAACACAATCCTGGGGTGCACTAGGAAGAGCACTGCAAACAGGTCAATGGAGTTGATCCTGCTCCTCTGCTCTGCCTTGGTGAGGCCTCACCTGGAATGCTGTGTCCAATTCTGGTCTCCCAGTTTAAGGAAGACAAGGAACTACTGAAAAAAGTCTGGTGGAGGGCTATGAAGGTAATGAGGGGACTGGAGCATCTCTTACGAGGAAAGGCTGAGAGATCTGTGCCTGTTTAGCTTGGAGAAAAGATGAGCTACCTGTGCATACAAATACTTCAAGGGTGGTTGTCAAGACAGATGGGGCCAGACTCTTTTTTCAGTTGTGCCCAGCAACAGGACAAGCAGCAGAGGACACAAACTGAATACAGGAAGTTCCATCTGAATATAAGCAAAAACGTCTTTGAGGGTGGCAGAGCAGTAGAACAGGCTGCCCAGAGAGACTATGGAGTCTCCTTCTCTGGAGATATTCAAGACCTGCCTGGACATGACCAGTGAATCTGCTTACATGAACCTGCTCTAGCCAGGGGAGTTGGACTAGATGATCTCTGAAGGTCCCTTCCAACCCCAGCCTTTCTGTGAATCTGTGACAATTGCTCTATATATTACAGAACACTTGCTGAATAAACAGCTTCTGGAGATGAACATCAAACCAATTCCTCTGAAAGCCCTTGTTGTCTCTGTGGCAGTATGACTGGTGCTTTCCTCCATCAGGCACACACAGGGCATCTTTAATCTCATTTTCCTGAACACTGGTTGTGCTATATTTACTGGTGAAAGCTTGCCACTTTTAGCCTCCTGCAACTGCTAAAGACACAGTACTAACCTTCAGTTTGGAGGCTGTGCTGGCCATCCCAAATTTTAATGACAATGTGAGTGTAAGGAAGAAGGCTCATTCTGAAGAAATTAGAAGTCCTGAAGTTACAGTATTGAGAAGACTCAAAAGATTTGCAAAAGATGCAGATGGTGAGATTGACTTAAATTTGATTGTTTAAGAAGGCTTCCTAAGGGCAGAGTGGCATTGAACAGCAGGAAGGGAACATGCTGTGAGAAGACCTTCTTTGCTTTCTCTTTTAGCTATAAAATTAATAGAGGGAGATTGAAGCTCGATTGTACCCAGGTACATGCTCAGAGACAGAAAAGTAAAGACTTGGGAAAAGAAACATGTAGAAAAGTCTGACAAGTAGAATGTTCTTGAGCAGCAGGAGAAAATGTGCTCAGCTCTTCTGAGTGCTCAGGGTGTGATGTATTCTGCAGCTCACCCACCAAGCAGTAACTGGGTAACTGTACGTTCTCTACAACCTTGTGAGGTAATTCAGTTTAAAGAGATGGCTCAGCTAATTTAATGCCACTTACCGAAAAGGACAACCCATTTTATTGCATCTTTGCCCTACTGGTTGATGGTGTCTGTGCTCATCTGACCCTTAAGCAAGCTCAACTCACTAGACTGGCAGAATACAAAAACAAGAAAGTGTGTGTCAGATGTGTACTTTGTACATCTCGAGATTGATTTGGGGAAAATAAGACGTGGATGTGCCATACTGTTAAACAACAGTAAGCTGTTAAGCTAGCTCTGCTGCTTTGTGAAACTCTTGCCTTTAGCAGAAATCCTGTTTTGATACAAGCTAAGGTAATCTTCACTTACAGTGGATATGTGGTGTCTCATCGATAGCCCATTAATAAGCTAGTACAAAGTTACCTAATTTAGGTCTGACTACCTGAAAATGACTACCCACAGATTTGAAGTAGTAAATGGTGAGCTGACATAAAGGATGAGAGTGTGCCTTTTTTTCCCAGCAAACTCTACTGTATGAAGATGATTCATTTGTTCTTCTAATGTAAAGCAAAAGTACATTTCACTTAGGATTTCACCATAGTGTTACAGGTACTGAGTAACCTAGTTTTCCATATGTGTTATATATGAGAAAGGATTTCTCTGAACTCAGTGAGGCAAACACATTTTACCTGTGGAGTAATACAGTGCTATACCTAGTGCCAGTTGAAGCATGCTTTTTCTAATGTAAAATACAACCAGCTCTGAGGGAAATTTTGATGTATCCTTGTACTTCTAAGTACTTGAGAAATGTAGCTATGGCATGGGATCCTTCTGCAGCCATTTCAAATGAGTTTTGTCTTGTGTCTCTACCTTATGATTTCTCCTGTCACACCTGCTTCCCCTCCCCCCC
>VZTH01006739.1:254841-306160 GCA_013397815.1 Aleadryas rufinucha | reverse complement strand
CCCCCCCCCCCCCCCCAGTATTACATATACTATACAGAAGTAGGATTGGAGTCACTGTGTTGTGGTAACTTCAACTTACAGTTTTGGTTTCAAAGCATATGTAGTAAAAATACCACTACTTTTTGAAAATTTGAAGAAGTTATATATGTTCTGTATGTACAGACCATCTGGAAATTCAAGTGACTGGCCTGCTTCAGTTCAGTGCTTGGTGGCTTTTAAATACAGAACACTGTTATTTCCATAGAGATTGCCAAACTTGAGTTGCTAAGCCAAGTGTGTGGTAAATACATGAATATCAGGTTAACCTTCATCTGCATGGAACTTAGCTGCACACAGCATTGTGTTTCTGGGTCAGATATGCTGTGGTGTTTGAAAAGACACACTATTAGCCAGATCAGTAGTAGCTTTTTAGATCACTTTTCCTTTTCTGTTAAATACCCAGTCAAAAGCTGCATAGTTATCATTTCATCCCTCAGTACCACAACTCTGCATTCCTGGAATATTTTAGGATTAAGGAAATAGGACCTAGTTTGATAACTTCTGAACTCAAGTGCATTGCATGCTTAAGTATGTTTTACTTCTGCTTTGTTGCCAGAAGAGGGAGCAGCGGTCTTACTTTTCTTTTCAAAATTGTTTACATCTGCTCTAGCAATATGTCTGAATTCAATGTTAAGATGTTCTCTTCTGTTATATTTATTTATTGCGGAGGTGTGTGTGGGATCGCTACAATGTCAAACTGGGCCTGATAAAAATGTCTTAATTTTCACCCTAAATTATCCGTTTTCTGCTTTGGAAGCTTCCATTGGATATTTCAACCTGATAGTAAGCTTGCTGAGAATCACCTGAGAATGTTGTATTGCATGGGGTTTTTGTGTGTTTAAGATTAACCTGGTTCTGTGGTGGGATGTTACCAGAACAATGGCTTTGTCACTTAGAGCAAATTGTTACCAATTGGGTCGGTTTTCAACAGTGCAAGTACTTGTAAATTAAACACTGGAACCCCTTTTCCAGAGCTGTGAGAATGTGCTTGCTTATTTACATCAAGGATGGCCTTGTGACAGTAAGAAGGGCTGAAGTGGTGTAGTTGAAATAGGAGCGCAAATAATACATGTGATAGATCTCAGTACTGACAGTGCTTGACTCCTGGAGGGGAGCATGGTTCTGATTTAAGACAGTTATTTTTAAGCCATATTAGTGTGAATAAAACTGACTAAAATTTGAGATTGCAATCACCACTGCCTTCCCTCTCAAAATATAGTTTCTTTTTTTCTGTTCAAGGCTAAAGCATCTTCTTTTAAGAGTTTGAACATGGAAATAATGCGCTTGTATCCCGTAATGTGAGACCTCTTTAGTGTGAGAAAGATGATCTATAGCTATAGTATATAGTTTAGGAAAAGGTACCTACATAAAAACTTGGAGTTTAGTATTACTTAACTCAATGAGTAAAAGTAAGTGCCTGAACCTTTCTTTTACTGGTATAGCAGTTCAGTGTAAACTGACTAAAATTGATGTGGGCTTATTGTGGTTCTTATGTAGAAGCTGTTCTTCATCATGGAGGTTTCCTGTACACAAAAGTTTAATTTCTTTGTAGAACTTCTGTGTATTTAAAGACTGATTTACTCTCACTTCTTTACATATTGTATAGGTCTAAGAAAATCTACAAAGAAGCGCAGTGAATCACCACCTGCTGAGCTCCCCAGTTTACGGCGGAGCACACGGCAAAAGACCACGGGCTCCTGTGCTAGCACCAGGTAAAACTTAGGGAAATGAAACTTGATTACTACAGTGAGTTGGTATTCGTGTCATTTTCATGCATGAAAATTGGCCTTGTCTTTCTCTTACTTGGTTATTGTAAAAGTAGCTGTAGCTTTTCAGGCCTGCTGGATTACCATGTATACTGGTGTCATGGGTAGCACATAGAATTTGTCACCATCAGATTTCGAGTAAGTCCCTTTGCTGTGGAGGTGAAGGAAGAGAAACAGCCAAAGCCAGTATTACAAACTTAAGTAATCCTGTCCTTAGGGAGGTCTTTAAGAAGACAGTCAGTAGTGCTGAACTACTTCGTATTGAGTAAGTAGTTCAGCACTACTGTCTGTGTTGACAGTAGTGCTGAACTACTGTCCATCATGAATAGTAAAATAGTTGATTGTTTTGAAAAATAAGACTTCATGGTACCACACAGGAGTCTGTTTTAATAGGGTGGATTGTTAAGCTGACTCAGCTTGTCAGCAGTTTCATCTGAACTGCATCTAAGTACTTAATGTACTTCCTGGTGCAGAGGAGAAGTAGTCCTGAATTAGTAATTTTAAACAGCTGGTAGATTACGTGGGAGGGGAGAGTTCGTGTGTCCTGTGATGCAATAAACTTCTGTAGTTGCATATATTCTGGAACTAGATGTAGGAAGCCTCAACAAGCTTTATTTTTGTTCTTATGCCTAGACTATGTTTAGTAGTTCCAGCACATCCTCTTTTCCCTCTTCCACACCACTGAAAAAAACCACTTCTGAAGTCTTGATTCTGTTGTCAAGTGTGCATTTGAATTTGACTGTTTACTTTCTAGGCATATGTATTTGTAGTGATGGTGGCTGTAGTGTTCTAAAACAGCAAATCTAAATAGGCTCACCCCCTCAAACTTGTTCTGCTACTGAAAGCCAAGTTGAATATCAGAGTCCTCTTTTTGCTTTCAGTAGTTCAGAACTTCTTTAAAGATGATTACTCTATCATTGGCCTTCTCAAATGTGTATATGATTTATAACTAACAGTCACTTCAAGCTTGCTCATTTTTACTGCTGTATTTTAGTAGACTGCCTGGTCTTCAAAGGTGTAATGTAAGGACCTGTCTGTAATGCCTCAGTGGAAACAAATCCCTGCCATGGTGCAGGACAGGGAGTGTACAGAAGGGTTGGATAATTTTGTGACGATTGATGCTTACACAGATTGCTTGTTTGTGCAATGTTGCAGTAGTGATGTACATAAACATTATGTAGTCTTTAGTAGGCTTGCGTTAATAAACCTCTTATCTTAGTTCATAATGTCTGAAACTTCATTGTTTGAACCTTTAGTCGGCGAGGCTCTGGCCTGGGCAAAAGAGGAGCAGCTGAAGCTCGCCGACAGGAGAAGATGGCTGATCCTGACAACAACCAGGATGGAGTGAACTCTTCAGCTGCACGAACAGATGAGCCTCCCCAGGGAGCTGCAGGTAAGAAGAAATTGCAACTGAAGATTTTAGCATAGTTGCTGCTATAAACTTCTTTGCATTTAAAAATAGTTCAATGGATTAAGTTCTGAAGAGAAATTACTTAAGCTGGTAAATAATGCTGGAAGGTTTTTGAGTGAGAGGGACCCTTATATTTGATTATGATTTTTTGGCTATTTGGTACATGTTTCAGTTTTGCTTTTTTGTAGTATCCAAACTATATCCAGTAATCTAGATGTTAGTTTTCAGGCTTCTACTACTTTTTAAAAAAGTAACTTCAGCTGATGCTGTGTCAATTACCACCAACTGAAAAGACATTAAACTGTTCAGAATACAGAAGGCATGCATTTACCTGTAAAAGCTCTGTTGAAACTACTCATAAATATTCTACAGATTTTCTGTTGAAATTGCAAGCATGTCTGTACTGGAGAAATATGTGACCAAGTTGAATATTGTTACTTGCACAGTCCTATTAGATGTTAATTTTATCATCTGGTCCTAATTAGTGAGTTCAAAGGTGCTGTTCAGTAATTATGCTGAATGTTAGAAAATATTAAACAATCTATGCTTAGAGCTGGCTACATCAGTACAAAAAGAGTAATGGAAACTAAGTACAGCATAATACTCAATTAAGAAAAGCATACTTTTATTAAGGGTACAGGTAAATCTGTCTGAAACTTAGTTTTGTGAATCTAACTGTAATTTTTTTTCATTATCTTGTGTTGATAAAGCCATTCTCTTCAGCTTTTGGAAAGTACTAGACCTCTAGACTGGTCTGTTTTAAAATGAAAGTTGTAGGGGAGTTTGCTGGTGGCAGTGTTAAATGCAGAGTGTGCTTCTGATGGTGAAGACTTTCTTTGATGTGAGTTTTGTGGCTTTAAAGGCACTAATTTGTATTATTCTCTTACTGTTTCTTTAGCTTCTAGTTCTGTTGCTGGAGCTGTAGGTATGACAACTTCTGGAGAGAGTGAGTCAGATGATTCTGAGATGGGAAGACTACAAGGTATAAAAGTTGTTGCTTATTTACCTTTTTCATTGTTAGCAGCCTATAAATAACCATACCTCCACAAATTCTATATGACATTCAGTGGGAAGGCTCTATTTTGTTTCACTGTCTGTGAATGTATTTTTGCTTACAGTAATTCTGAAGTAGGGATGTACAAGCCTTAATTGACAAAAGATGCAAGAATGTCTGGAAGGGGGTGGGATAGTGTCCTTATTCATTTAAATGCTGTGTAATACACTACTATTGATGATTTTCTAGGAGGAGGTGGGGGGGAGAGAACTGAGAACTCAGTCCTATTAAGTGTGTAAGCTCAACTATGAAAATACTCTTTGCAAGCATGTTTTAAGTTTAGAGGCCAGGTTAGGTCTACTGTACTCTGCCTGCTTCTGGATAACTTTTTTTTTTGTGCTTGTCATTGATACCCATGTTGCTGTAAGCTTTGACCAAAAAAAATCTGAATGTTCTTAAAATGCTTGCTTTTGTGCTTGGGCTAAAGGAGTCTGGTCTCTCGAAACCAGAGATTTTGACAGGTATAAACTCAGTTTGCATGTCCTGCAACTGGTCTAATGATTTTGCTACTACATTGCAGGGAGTCCTGAGATCACGATCTCCCTTGCAAATGACAGGTTTTTGTTAATCTGGATATTTAATGTGGAAATGAGTGCTGTCAGTATCAGTTCACTTGCTTATAGCTCTCAGTACGTATAGGTATGCATTGGAAATATTGGGCTAAATTGGTTTTCTCTATTAATGATTATTTTATTGATCAGCAGTAGTCATGGTTGCTGCAATAAAAATCAGAATCACCCACTTAGTTTAGCTTAAGTAACAGTACTCTAAAGTGTTGAAAATCAATCAAAAAAGACACCCGCTAATACTTAGCAGTGTTCTTCCCTCTCCTACTCATCAGCAAATAAAGCTGTGAACCTGTGTTTCAGTGTCACTTCTTTTCAGGTTAGTAGTGCCTGCAGGTCCTGAAAACATGAAGATAAGCCTGACCTATCCTATGTAGTTTGAGTTCAGATTTGAAATTACAGCCTGATGTATCTGCTGTTCTGGCTCTAGGCTTGTAACAGTTTAACAGATGACATTACTTTTATGAAATACACAACTGTGGAAACTCAGCGGGTGACTTCGTAACGGACTTTAATGCTCTGATATAAACAAAAATTAGTTACTTGTTCCTTAAAGGTCATCTTTTTGGTGTTTTTTTTGATACTGAGGTAGCTGCAGTCATCTAATCCTAACTCTTAAAAGTACCAAAATTCTAGTAGTCTTAAATGATAACGTCACGGAATTTAAGCTTTTAAAAATATACATAGAAGCTTTGACAATGGCTGTTATCCTCTGTTTGCTTTTAGCTCTATTAGAGGCTAGGGGTCTTCCTCCTCACCTGTTTGGCCCTCTTGGTCCTCGGATGTCGCAGCTCTTCCACAGGACAATTGGAAGTGGAGCTAGTAAGCAAAGTTTGTCTAATTTGACTTAATTCTTTCCACTTCCAGACTAGTAGAATTCAGCCAATAGTAAATCTAATATTTGTATTAGCTTCATAGTTTAATATTTTACGTGTTGGAGACTTGTATGTCATGATAGTGCTAGACCACTGGTCAACAATTTTAATTTGCTTGTCTTCCTATAAGGAAGAGAAATTTGCCTTAGCTGTATTTCTTTGCTTTTCTTTTTTGGGGCATCTTAATGTTCCCTTCTAGGTGGGGAAGGGAGGGTTCTTGCCTTTTCACCCCTTCCTTATCTTTTTCTTTTGCATGATGGGCTGCTTAACAAAAGACCTGTCCTACCCCCTTGGGTTTTTTGCTAGCTTTGAACAAATGCTTAAGGTAGCTTTAAAACAATTAGTAGATGTCAGTTCTAAGTTATGTCAGTTTTAGTTTCAAAAGTGTCTTAGGTTTCGGACAGAATGAATTTCCCTCAGACATTGTGTCAGTGAGAACGTGGGTCCTTAGACTTGTTGCGCCAGGTCTGCGCTATGCAGCTGGATGAGATGTGTACCTTCTAGTCCAAGTCTGGCTTCCCAGGAGAGCCAGAGGCAGCCTGTTACACTGCATGCCAAGAAGAGGATGGGGTCTCATGGGTGCTCCATGTGCTGTATTATCTGGGGGGGTGTTGCAAAGTCCTTTGCTGCACAAAGGTGGGATGGTTTGGGTTCTGGCACGTGCTGTAGGTTGGCAAGATGGCTGTGGTGAGCAGTGTGGTGGACTCCCTGTGCTGACCAATCTGCAGTGAAAAGGCAGCCAAGAGTGAGATTTTGTGTCCCTTCCCTATTCTCCCTTTTTATGACAGGGAAAGGAAATGAAACTACCAATACAGAGGAAAACAAACTATCTCTGATCTTCCACTCTGGCAGAAGTATAGCATAACAATTCCCTTGAACACTTTCTAATAGTTTCTTTCCTAAATTTTTTTTCTGGATATCTAGGTTCTAAAGCTCAACAGCTTTTACAAGGTCTCCAAGCCACTGATGAAAGTCAGCAACTACAGGCAGTGATTGAGATGTGCCAGCTGTTGGTTATGGGAAATGAAGAAACATTAGGAGGATTTCCAGTCAAGAGTGTTGTACCAGCTTTGGTAAAGATTTAATCTCAGATTTCTATTGGAGGGTATAATATTTCACTCAATATCTTGCTTAAATTAAATCATCTTTATTTATATTGTCTTACTTCTAAGTGTGTGTCTGTGTATCTATCTTATTATTTGGTTTTGAGAGGATATTTTGCTAAATGTTGATAGTCCTATTAATTTTTGAATAGCTCAAGAATAGGCAGTTGTTCTTTTGGAATTCTTACCAATATTTAAAAACCTGAGTCAAAAGCTGTAGTAGTGATTTGTACCCTTTTTGTGATGATATAGATAATTTTTCTAAAGAAACAATACTTTTTTTTAAACAGATAACACTGCTGCAGATGGAGCACAACTTTGACATTGTAAGTAGTTTGTAATATTTAAGCAGCTTTTGAAATATAAAAATGCCATCTGAACTTAAAATCAAATATCTGTGTATTTAATAGATGAATCATGCATGTCGGGCCTTAACATACATGATGGAAGCACTTCCCAGATCATCTGCTGTAGTGGTAGATGCAATTCCTGTCTTCTTGGAAAAGGTAAAATGAAATCAAAACAGGGATAAAATAGTATGAGGGGATTTTATCTTTTGTTTTAACTTTAGAAAATGCCATTAATATGGTGGCTTCTTTTCATGGCTTACAGGATAAAATGCGTGAGAAGCTTCTAAAGCCAGGCTTAATCTTTGCTCCCACCCTTGCTGAAAAGTGCTCTGTGATTCACTGAGAATTTTTTGTTGGATTGGTGTTGCAAACATACGAAGTGTGTAATTATATCACCTGTTGCCTCTTGGAGTAGCTCTGTGGCTGAGGTAGCCTTAAACTGGCAGGCTTGGTCAGAGCTGGCTTCAGTGGCATATGTGTCTTAGTAGAGGCTTTGTCCAAGTGTTAATCAAGATGATTATTTTTGCAAATTGGTTTGGAAATTGATCTACAAGCTTTTTTGTTTTCTTGTAGCTGCAAGTTATCCAGTGCATTGATGTGGCAGAGCAGGCGCTTACAGCCCTGGAGATGTTGTCACGCAGACACAGTAAAGCCATTCTGCAGGCAGTAAGTAGAAACAAGCCATATTTGCCTCTGCCAGCTCTGCATCTTGGTGGTCTTCTGTGAAGATGAAATGAGAAAACAACTTTGTGACTAGCAGTACTGAAAGTGAAAATGTTTGTTTGTTTTATTATAGGGTGGGTTGGCAGACTGTTTGCTGTATCTGGAGTTCTTCAGTATAAATGCACAAAGGAACGCACTAGCTATCGCTGCCAACTGCTGCCAGAGTATAACACCTGATGAGTTTCACTTTGTGGCAGACTCTCTGCCACTGCTAACACAAAGGTTAACCCATCAGGTAAGAAGCTGTTAAAAAATGGAACGTTTTGATTTTGATCTGAAAGCAGTTTAAAGATGTCTCCAGATACCTCGTTCTTTGTTGTGTATTATTTGCCTTTGCAAGGTGATAATTGACTTTAGGTTTCTATACTGTCAAGTTGTGATAGCCCAATGTACACATGGACCTTTTGTGTTTCTGTAAACGTGACATTTTATAAAAGACAAATAAGGTACTTAAAGTATGAGTAATTGTTTTGTAGTCCTTGTAAGAACCAGGACATCAGTAAGAGGGAGTCCAGTAGCGTTACTGTTTTTATGTTTTTCTTAACAGTTGGGTTGCAGGGTTCTCTCCCACTTTAAACTCAGAACAGCTTCAGTTTCAGTTTTTGTGGGTTTTTTTATGCTTTAACTTTTTGGGAATGTTTATGGCATTTTAGAAAAGTTCCTGCTTCTGTACAATAGTTTGAAGTGATGAATCTGAAATGAAGGGGCTCCTAAGGGCTACATATCCTGCAATACTCCCTTGTTCATAAATGAGCACTTACAGTGACTGGTGCACCAAAAGAGATTTTAGTGATCTGCTTGGTTGGCAGATCCTTGTTAAAAAGATGAAAAAGGAGAAGTATTTTGTTTGTTAACAAATGCAACTAAATGGAAGCTTCCAGGTAATGGTTTTGTGTATTCTTGTGCTATTCTTAATTTTGCCTACATCATCTTGCTGAAAGACTACTTGAATCTTTGAGGCAGCTTCTGAGAAGTCAAATGACAGCTTTAGATTGTACTCTAGAAACAGGAAGCACCATTCTCACCAGTAGTAGGGACAAGTACTGATTCCTGCTCTCTGAAGAGAAGCTACAACCCACCAAAGTAAGATTTCAAGAAATTTTGAAGTGGAAATTTTCTGGAAAGGAATCTTGAGTTAGCTCTTAACAGAATAGTTGAGGTTGGAAGAGAGTTCTCAGTTACTTAGTCCTAGTTCCCCTGCAAGGTCAGCTAGAGCAGATTGCCCAGGAGCATGTCCAGCTGATTGGTTTGGTTTGTTTGTTTGGTTTGGTTTTTGGTTTGGTTTTTTTGTATTTTTCCTTTTTAAATATCTCCAAGGATGGAGACTTAATCTTTCAGGCTAACCTCTTCCAGTGCTCTGCCACCCTTACAGTTAGTGTTTTATTATGTTCAGATGAACTTTTTTGAGCATTTCATTGAACTTTTAACTAGAGCTATTTTCAGAGCAGTCTTTACTTGTGTCTTTAGATTTGATGTGTTGGCTGTACTGCATAATACCAAAATCAGGTTTCATGTAGTCTGTAGAGCAGTAGCCTTCACTCCTGCTTATTATCTGTATCTCCTATTACTTTGGCTTTCTAGCTCTTTTCCCTGTCGTTTCCTCCTTGCAGAATCCAGAAAGAATATTAGAGATTAATTTATTCATCTCTAAAGGTCCCTAAAGGTATTTGTGTTGCAAGTGGGGGGTGTTTCCCAAGGACTATGTTATGTAGGAAGCACAGCTGTATCAGGAGGTCAGTTTAGACTGTCAGCGAATTTAAAAGTCAGAGCTGTAATGTTGTGTAAAATATGATTAGACTGGCCCTTTTGGAGAAATTTTATGAATGCCTCAAAATGACAGGATGATCTAATGTAAGTTAAAAATTTCAATTTAAACAAAACTTTTTTATAACAGGACAAAAAGTCTGTTGAAAGCACTTGTCTCTGTTTTGCACGGCTAGTGGACAACTTCCAGCATGAAGAGGTAAGAGTGTGGATGGGGGTGCATTTCTGTTTTCTTCTCCTCCCACCCCATTTCTCTTGAGGGCTCACCTTTCAAAGACTAATGTTTTCTATTTTGTTGTTCCCTCCTGAAGAACTTGCTGCAGCAGGTTGCTTCCAAGGACTTGTTAACAAATATCCAGCAGCTCTTGGTCGTGACACCTCCTATCCTGAGCTCAGGAATGTTCATCATGGTGGTGCGCATGTTCTCCCTGATGTGCTCCAACTGCCCCACACTTGCAGTCCAGCTTATGAAGCAAAGTAAGTTCTTACTCTTCCATGTTCTAGGGGGCCTGTTCACATTAATGCCTCCAGTCAGTATGGACCTCTGTGCTCTTGATTATATAAAGACACTGTTCTTTTAATTTTTCTCTTACTGTGTTTCCCTTGGGATAAAAAGTTTAGTTAAACTTGTTGAAAACTTTTATCCAGAGGGTTTTTATCCCTTTTCCTAGTTCTAGCTGTTGTCACTGGAATGCTCACCTAATTTTGAGTCTGTATTGGCTGCACAAACTATTCTCATTCCAGCCCAAGTTGAATAATTCTTTTCTTAGTTTTTACCATGTGGGGGAACCATATGCTTCAAGTACTTCTTCTAGGGGAAAACATTAACAAAAGTAACTGTTGTGTAACTGTCTTAGTTGTCACTTGTTTTCTTTGTTCCATCTCGTAAATTTTGACTTACCACTTTAACTGCCCTGTATCTTTCCCTGTTTTCTTCTGTGTCTTGTATATTGAGTGGTGTTTCCCCCCTAGCTGTCCCTTAAAGGAAAAAACACAAACCCAAAAAAGCCACAAACCCCAGACCTGAGAACAAGCACGCTTCTTAGCGTTCAGCGAAACACTTTTGTCCTACTGTCCACGTGCTTTGGGCAGTCACTATCTCCACTGTGTAGTGTCCAGCAGAAAATGGAACCCATATCTGATACAGGCAGTCTCATGAACAATAATTTTTATAGATATTGCAGAAACACTTCACTTCCTCCTTTGTGGAGCCTCAAATGGGAGTTGTCAAGAACAAATTGACCTTGTTCCACGAAGTCCTCAAGAACTTTATGAACTTACTTCTCTTATCTGGTAAGTCTTGCAGTCCTAGGTTTTGGGTCTGGTTGGTATGTTAAAATTCCTAATCTTCACTAAAATAAGGCAAACAGTTTTCAGCTTAGATGGATTTGATTGTATACTTCTAGTAAAATACTGTTTTAATGTTCTTTACAGTGAACTGATGCCTTGCCTGCCAAAAGAGGGAATCTTTGCTGTTGATACTATGCTAAAGAAAGGAAATGCACAAAATACAGATGGTGCAATATGGCAATGGCGAGATGACAGGGGTCTCTGGCATCCCTATAACAGGATTGATAGTCGAATAATAGAGGTAGTAATTCCACACGTTTGTGTGGTGATGCTTTTCAAATCTGCGTGCGGTTGTATAGGGAATTGAGTGCTTTCTCTCTTTGAAAATATCACTCTTGATCTTTCTGAGTAAGAAACACGAGTTTGCTCAAATATCCTGCTGTAATGTTGCACTATTTTGGTGTTCAGCCACACCAAATCTCTTAATTGCTGTTCTTACTGTATTTCTGTCATTGTTTTTCCTACTGCGTTACCTCTCTTCTCACCTTTCATATAGCTTTCTGTTAGAGATTTCTTAACTTGAAACTCTTCCTTGGTTTTAGGCAGCTCATCAGGTTGGTGAGGATGAGATAAGCCTGTCTACGCTTGGGCGTGTCTATACTATTGATTTTAACTCTATGCAGCAAATAAATGAGGATACTGGAACAGCCCGTGCCATTCAGCGAAAACCAAACCCTTTAGCCAATACAAACACTAGTAAGTACAGCTCAGGAAACACTTGGGCTCTCTGGCTGTGGCTAATTTGTGCTGGGTTGTGCAGCAGTTTACTGCTTAACTAATAAATTTCTTATGGCTTCTTTGGAACTTCAGACTGTTCTGATTTACATGAATGAAGAAAGCTTCTTAACAAAACTCGTACTGTTAACATGTGTGCTTTTTAACAAATAAACTCCTTCTGGCACCTGAAAATGTATTGAATTGGGAAGGAGCTGGGGGTGCTCCTGGCTTGGGATTTCTGGAACAGTTCTATTCATACAGCTCTTTTATTTGACGAAGGCTCTGTGAGGGCTTCTTACTATTATACAGAAATACATAAGAAAACTGAAGAAAAAGAGATTGAACTCCTTGAAAGAGGAGATTTTGTACCTACTTATTCACTTTGATTTCTGGTTCTTCAGTGTTATCTTTTCAATTCAAGAGCTGAATTAAATAATTTTTAACAAAGAACGTAATCATCAGAGCAGAGATGCAAAGATCCGTATGGTGATGCGTTGTGCACTTTCTCACAGGTGGACATTCAGAATTGAAGAAGGATGATGCTCGAGCACAGTTAATGAAAGAGGACCCAGAACTGGCAAAATCCTTTATCAAAACACTGTTTGGTGTTCTTTATGAAGTGTATAGTTCTTCAGCTGGACCTGCTGTTAGACACAAGTGCCTTAGAGCAATTCTTAGGATAATTTATTTTGCTGATGCTGAACTTCTGAAGGATGTGCTGAAAAACCATGCTGTTTCAAGGTGAGTTCATCAACTGCTGCAAATGAAATTAGTTTTGAGCTTACAGCTCAAACTTGTGATTACTTTTTTTGAATCATCTTTTTTAGGGGAAAATGATAATTTTAAAGTCTCATTCATTTTCCAAAAGCTGAGGCTGCCGGCTCTGCAGGAATTTTTTTGTATCATAGATTTTGCAGTAGTTGCCAATGCTAGATATTCTTACCAGAAACTTAGGTGGCCTCTGGCTGTGTGTACTGGGAGTGTCTAATATTACCCTTTATTGGTTTTTTGATTTTTAAAGCTTGCCTATGAACTTCTCTGAGGGCAGGATAACTTTTGAGGTAATACAGTGTGAATGATAACAGACACTCATAGCATTCAGCTGGTAGGTTTTATTCATGAAACCTCTCCTACATGTTACATGTAAAGTTGGGGATCTGAGGATGCAATGGAAAAGAAACTAAATTGTTTCTCAAAGACAGTACCAAGTTCCACAACACCATGTTTATAAGAGACTCTCTTCTTTATGCCATGTTAAAATTTGGTAAAAGTGATATAGGTGGGAAGAGAACTGTTTCAGTCCTTTTATTGATAGCGTTGATAAAAGCACTATGGAATTCGTTTGCTTTCAGTCTTCAGTGCTGTGTGTACAAGATGAACTGACTTGATTTAAAAAGAAAAACTCAGCCAAAAAAAAGACAAAGCTAATTCTAATAAATTATCTGTTTTAGTCATATTGCCTCCATGCTGTCGAGTCAAGACCTTAAGATAGTAGTTGGAGCCCTACAGATGGCAGAGATTTTAATGCAAAAGTTACCTGACATTTTTAGTGTTTACTTCAGAAGAGAAGGTAAATCGTGGTTTCTTTTTTTTTTTCTCTTCACCTCTTTATGTAGTATTTTAAAAATGTGTCTGTGGAGAATCTGAGTCCTTTACCCCCTCTCTCCACTCTCCCCAAGCTGTAAAAATGGAATATTGTTCTTGAATAATAAAGGTGAATCTGTGCAAGCTGACCTGGCCTCTGGAGGAGACAAGCTTGTGTTTTCAGAATCTGAAGCAAGTTTGTACAGGCTCACTAGATACTAGTGAACTCACTTAGGCTGAAGATGGCTCACTGAAATTACATGGGGTGTCTTACTGGAGAAAACTGATGAATCTTTGGCAGGAAGTCTTTGTATTAGTCTTTGTGCTTGGGGTTTCTTCAGCTGCTGTTCATACTGCTCTAATATTTTATTTTTAAACTATGTAGGTTAACTTTTTGAAGAAAAGATTGGACTACTTTTAAAGCTCGGTATTGATGGGTGGGGTGAGCAAATACTGCCACAGTTAAAGCAGACGTTCAAATAACACTCAGTTCTACATTTTCAAACACGTTTGTTCCTGCCACCACATCTCTACCACCCCCTCCTCTCCCCCTACCCCAGATCAACCCACCAAACAAAGATTTCTTCTTTCTCAAAGGGGTGATGCACCAAGTGAAAAATTTGGCAGAGTCCGAGGCTTTGCTGACAAGCCCACCAAAAGTATGCACTAATGGGTCAGGAACGCTGGGTACCACTACGACGATAAGTACTGGGACAGCCACTGCTGCCAGCAACGCAGCTGCAGATTTGGGCTCTCCCAGCTTACAGCACAGCCGGGAGGACTCCTTGGATCTGAGCCCACAGGGGTAAGTGTGCTTTCTGAGAAGTAATCTGTTCGCTCTGGCTTTGGTGCTTTTTTGTGGGGTTTGGTGTTTTGGGGTTTTGTTATCTTGTTTTTTTAAAAAAAAGCCTAGAGTGACATGGGCTGCCCACATTATCATCTGCATTTTGCTGTGGTATTTTCCTCTAAAGAACTAAATTGGAGTGGTGCTGAATATTTCAGTGAGTAGTTTTGATTCATTTTATATTAAATGTTTGAAAGAGAAAAACACAAAATAGTGACCCGATAGTTACGTCATGATATTAAATAATTTTCTGTTTTGGGAGAATGCGAAGAGCAACAGCTTGTAGTCTCATCTAGCTGTTGAGGATAGTGATTCTTTCAGAGCTATGGTGCATGGTTCCTTTCTGCTGGAGACTGGAGAAAAAAGAAATTACCCTTAAGTTTTGTTGGAAGGTAATCATTTTGTACACTTGCAGAATAAAAATACAGTGTAGGAATAAATTACTAGTTTGCTCTTATTTTAAAGGTCAAATATTGGTCACTTTAAACAAGAATTGAAATAAGTGAACTTGGGAAATGTAGTTGATAGATGACTAGAAATGCCACAAACTGTTGAAGTGTTTTCTGGGCTTTTGTAGGGGAGGCATGTAAAATATCCAATATTGATTGGTATTTATTCAGTAGAGATTGGTGAAATTTTTTTTTCTTTTTAAGTGTATTCAAATAAATGAACGAACAGATGGTTACACAAAGCATGAAAATTATGAGAAACCTCTGTTTAGTGTCACTTCTGGCTGTATTTGACTGCTGATAATAGAAAGATGGCAGCCAGCAAAACCCCTTCTTTCTGGATGGAGTTTGTCCTGTCAATTACAGAGTTGAGGCCCCAGCTCCTAGAGCAGGGGATATCCTTGTTATGGGATGGAACCTGTTCTTTAATTCTCAAGGAAGTAGTTGGTAGATGCATCTTAAACTAAGGGATGGGTGTGTGCATGAATATGCTCATGGGTGGAAATGAGTTACATTTATTTTTAACTTTGGGCAGACGACTGAGTGATGTTCTAAAGAGAAAAAGATTGCCAAAACGAGGGCCGAGGAGACCAAAATACTCCCCTCCAAGAGATGATGACAAAGTAGACAATCAAGGTAAATAATTCTTGAAGTATGATACTTTTATCTCCCTTTTAAAGTAAGCTTATAAACTGCAGAAAGAGCTAGCTGTAATAAACCTGTTGATTCTCTTAAATTTTCTCTTTACTTCCTCCAGCTAAAAGCCCTACAACTACTCAGTCTCCTAAATCTTCTTTCTTGGCAAGTTTAAATCCTAAAACATGGGGAAGATTAAGCACACAATCCAACAGTAATAATATTGAACCAGCACGAACAGCAGGAGTAAGTGGTCTTGCAAGGGCTGCTTCCAAGGATACCATTTCCAATAACAGGTACGCACAAAAAAATCACCGTACTTGTAACATGCTGTCAGCTATGATCAGGTGATTAAGTAGCACCTACAAAGAAGGTGGAGCTTAACCACAGTTAAAATAATTCTGGAAAAAGAATCAGGAAATTAAGGTAGAGAAAATAACATCTGGATAGTTTAAAGCTGCATGGTGGGGAAAAATTGGAAAACTGAGAAAAACAATGCCAGAAATGATCTGTAGAGAAAAGTACTTGACTGTGTTGGAGTAAAAGCAAAGGGTTTTCTGTGACTGCTTTTTAACATGGAGAAAATTATACTCAGGCTGTATGTACTTGTAATACTGATGTTTGCAAATGCGAAGTGTGGCTAAATGCCTTTTGTGTGCTTCTTTACAGAGAAAAAATTAAGGGCTGGATTAAGGAGCAAGCCCATAAATTTGTAGAACATTACTTTAGTTCTGAAAACATGGACGGAAGCAATCCTGCACTAAATGTATTACAGAGACTTTGCACTGCAACTGAACAACTCAACCTCCAGGTTAGAAGTGGCAAACTTACTTAGAGTCGGGGGGAGTCATTTCTTGCCTTGCCTTATGAGTCATTATGACCCGAATTAATTTTTTAGGATGAGTGTGTAAGCTCTGACACACACCATTTGTGATAAAAGACTAGTCCTAGCAGTGTGTCATTTGCATAGCATTTCATTTCACATTCGAAAGTTCTACAGTTAAGTGTTAGGGATTGACTTTATTCTTAAAGAGCAATACAGTTTGTAGTAAGAACTTTAAAACTGGGGGGAGAAGGAGAGGGAAGCAGCATTTTGTTAAAATGATAGAAGAAGTACAGATTGGGGTGAATGTGGTAGCATGTCAAGAACTCCAGCCTTGCTTTTCAGACAGTCGTGGTCCTTGGTAGGTGGTCTAAACATGTAACTTCTGAAGTAGCACAAGAGCTGAGCTGTGTTCTGTGCTTTGATCTAAGCAATCATTAAAATACAAAGCTTTCCCTCCTCCTCTCCCCCACACAGATTTCACGTAAAACATATACCAATCTGAGTTGTTGGGGTTTTGTTGAGGTTTTTTTTTTAAACAGAAAGCACCCTTGCTTGGAGCTTGCAGGAGACAGAAATGGGACCTTGCGTTTCTCTCAAAATAGAGAAAATGTAGATGTTGCCTGTAATGTCTCCCCTTGAACAGAGAAGAACTTATCCTCAGGTTATTTGCCCTGCGTTGCTGCTTGTATTGAGTTACTATACATTCCAGACTTCCCTTTTTTTCCCTGCCCATTACAGCTGTTAGATGCAGTAGAAGGAAGAACACTGTAGTAAAACACTGCCTTGATTTTTCAGGTGGATGGTGGAACAGAGTGCCTTGTAGAAATCCGTAGCATTGTCTCGGAATCTGACGTCTCCTCATTTGAAATCCAGCATAGTGGGTTTGTTAAACAACTGCTGCTTTATTTGACATCTAAAAGTGAAAAAGATGCTGTTAGCAGGGATATCAGATTGAAAAGATTTCTTCATGTATTTTTTTCCTCTCCAGTAAGTTTTCTTGTTTATGTTTTTGGCATTCTTAGTTGTCTTTCTCTCAAATTTTCTTTCTCAAAAAAACCATCTGAGAGGTTCTGTATTGACCTTATCTTAAAGGCGGAATAGAGAGAGAATGTTTTGTTTATGTCTAAGTTGTATAACACTGCAACTTTCACATTGTTCAATGTCTTTATAGGTCATGAACTTTTTTGAATACCCTGTGCTTACAGAAAGTTCCACACAGCAGTGGAAAAAATGCCAAAATGGCCAATTGTCTGTGTCTTAAACAACATAGAAGTTGTTTCTGTCTTTTCAGAAGTTGATATGGAAAGAGTTTGGATAGTGATATTATCACTTAAGATTAAATACTGCAAGAAACTAGTCTTCTGTTTTTAAAGAAAGAAATGTGAAGTGGAAGAGAGGAAGTTAGATAATTAAAACTTCCAAAAAGCTTATTGCTCGTGGTTAAGGGTGAATGCTTAAAACCGGGCTATTCAGTTGAAACCAGGAGAGAAAAGTACATTCTTTGAAACAAGTCTTCCATAAACTTGTCATTTAGTCATCCTGGTACTGCTACTTCTTTCAGTGAGAGTAGTGATTCTTAATTTATGGTATAAGTTGTTCAGGATGGTTTAATTCAAGCAGGTAACTGAAAGACTGGACTATATTTCAGCTTCCTGGAGAAGAGCCCCTTGGAAGATTAGAGCCATTAGAAAATGCACCTTTGTTGGCATTAGTCCATAAAATGAACAACTGCCTCAGTCAGATGGAACAGTTTCCTGTTAAAGTGCATGACTTCCCTAGTGGAAATGGAACAGGGAGCAGGTAAGGATTAATGCTCAGGTAACAGTTTTGTTGGAAGCTTTTGTTTTCCAAAACTTGTTTCAAACAACACTAAAAGGACAAGTACAAGTAGAAGTTATTAGAAGAAATTACAAGAGGAGGTAATGGAAACTTTTGATCCTATTAAAGACAAAAGCAATGACACAGTTGGTTTTTTTTATTCAGTGGAAGATGGAATATTTTACCACATGTTTAGTTACAGTCTTGAAACTTACCTCACTTAAATTGGGGGTGATAGAGTAACTTTAAATGCAGTCTCTAAATTTACCCTTTAAAAATCCAAACGTCTTCCTTATCCCCATGTAACAAGCACTGGAAACAAACAATCTATTTATTGCTTGGACAGTGATGTTTTTCAGCAGAGTACTTAAATTGCAGAGAGTGTATTCCAGTGCTAAACTGTGTTATTCATGTAGGTTCTGTACTCTAGGATGATAGTGGATTATTAAGTGGTAAGTCTTAGCTGTCAATAGAGTTTAAAATAGCTGTAGACCTGCCCTGAGTCTTATGATACAGAATAAATTTGGAATCCAGCTTGTTAGTTGTGTTTTAAGTAACAAATCTGAGTGACTAAAGACCTGTTTCTATAATTTGTTTTTTGTACTTCAGTAAATCATTACTAGATTTCATTTATTATGTAACAGTAAGTCTGTTTCAGTACAGGTTTCGTATAAGTTTTGAAAGTATTTTTGGTGCTGGCTAAAAGCTCAGCATGAGAGGAGGGGCATTGAAAATGAATTTTCAAAACCTCTTCTTTAAAGTTAGAAATACCACTCAGGTATTCAGTCTCGGGTAGTAAGGTAGTGTGGAGGGTTTTTTTGTCAGTAATGGTGACACGACATCCATTGTATTAGATGTTTTGGAGCCTCACACTGTAGCATTAGTCTAACTAACATTAAAATTCACTACTTGTTTTTTGTGAAGCTTAAAATCAATGGAAATTAATGCAGTACACTGATTTCTTATTAGAAGAAATTAGTGTCTCTATACTGGCTTTTGCAAATAGTATGTGCTCTGTAATCTCAGAATGCTTCCTTATATACATTATTTTTGTAAAAAGTGGGCTAACTACCAAAATTAAAAAGCTGCTAATCACAGAAGCAAAATGCTGCTGTTCTTTTTGATAGAAAATGAAACACAGGAAGCCAGACTGCTATAGCATTGTTTGACTGCTGGTTTTACTGTGGATTATGTCAATGAGGATTTTGAGGCATTAAGTTTTGGTAGTCTTTTACTAGCACCTGGAAATAGAAGCAGAAGAAATAAGAGGCTTGTTGTATAAAACCAGCTAGCTTTGAATATTGATAGTTTGGTGAGGTGGAACCTGTATATAAACTATCCTTGACAAGAAAAAAACAGAGGAGCTCTCAGGTTTTCTCTTTAGGTCCTTATTGAAAAAAACCCATATAAATGAGTACTTGCATTTTCCATGCCTATTTCTGATCCAGCTCTAAATCTCCTGTGCCATCAGCTGACCAACCTCAGATTTCAAAGATGGTCAGTATAGGCCATATTGTAATGACCTGGGGCTGGACTTTCTCTCAGTTTGTGTAGCTTCCAGATTTTGCCCAAGTTGGATTCTGGTGTTCTTATAGAAGAAAACTTTTAGTTCTATTTATCCAAACCATTGTAGCTTAGTTTTAGAGAAACTGTCTGACAAATAATACTCTGAACAAGTAAAATTGTAAATGCATGTATAAGCCTATTTTAATGCATTTTTAATTCAATTATAGTTATTAGATTCTTTGTGTAGCAACTTTTTTCACAAATTATTTTGAGTTTTTCTCTTAACAGAGGATCGCAAGCTTTAAAATTCTTCAATACACATCAGTTAAAATGCCAACTGCAAAGACATCCAGACTGTGCTAATGTGAAACAGTGGAAAGGCGGACCTGTGAAGATTGATCCTCTGGCTTTGGTACAAGCCATTGAAAGATACCTTGTAGTTAGAGGTATTTATATATTATACAGTCACTTGTGTTTTCCTTTTTGGAATAGTTCCTCCCGACAGTGTAGAGTCTGTAAAAACCTGTGAGGATTATGCTGAGGACAAATGGAAGGTACTTATAAATGTATCTTGCTTACAGGGGAGGAGACTAAAGCTGTAGGGAATCTTCCGTTTCTGGGACAAACTTTTTCCTGTTGTAAACAGTTCAGTCAAAATCCTAACAGAAGTATAATCTACTTTACTGTCACACTGGCTGTACAAAACTGTACTTGGCAGTTTTGATGCCAGGTGTTGACAATGAAATTTGTTCTAGCGGTTCTGAATCGCACTGGTTTTTAAGTGATGCATTTTGGAACTGTTTTAAAGTTCTAGAAGTTCTAACAGTCAGAGTACCAAAGCACTGTTAACATTTCATGAAGAAAAGCACATGAGGATGTCTTTCTTCTCTTGCCTCAGGCTATGGAAGGGTTAGAGAAGATGATGAAGATAGTGATGATGATGGGTCAGATGAAGAAATAGATGAGTCTTTGGTAAGCTTTTGCTCTGGGAGTAAGGGGAGGGCGCAGTGTGGGGAGGGGCCTAAAGAAAAGCTATACAACAAGTTTCCTAACTTGTATGGGTTTTGGTTTTTTTCTTTCGTTCAGGCTGCTCAATTCTTAAATTCAGGGAATGTGAGACATAGATTGCAGTTTTACATCGGAGATCACTTGCTGCCATACAATATGACTGTGTATCAAGCAGTCAGGCAGTACAGTTTGCAAGCTGAGGAAGAGAGGGAATCTACAGATGATGAAAGCAACCCATTGGGAAGAGCTGGGATTTGGACAAAAACGCACACCATTTGGTAAGTTGCCTAAAGAAATCCAGGAATAACCTCTCCAGTTTCCTAAATGTATATACGTCAAGAAATTTGGAATATAGCTGTCTGTTTTCTTTTTTTTCCTTCGAAAACTGGAGCTTTGAATTTCCTGATGTGCTTGAGATACTTAAAACTTAAGAATTCATTGCTAGCTCCTCATGTTCTTTCTAGCTCATGAGTAAAGCTGGTGAACAAAAAATGGGGAATTTTAAATGACACCTGCTAGATGGGAAGAAACCATTCTTAGTGTTAGGTAACTAACCGCAGACAGTAGAGAATGTGCAGTATACAATGGTCAACTTCATACTGATTTTCCCAGTTGATTGCTGTGAAGGTGAATGTACTCTCTGCCCATACTTTGCAAGAAGCATTAACACATGACTGTGCTGAACATCTTAATGTTCAGCAGTCTCCTTCTTTTTAACATTTAAATGTGCTAAAGAAAAAAGCAAACAAATAAAACCCCACAAAACAACAGCCACAAAAACCCTGAACCTAACCCTAACTAACCTGGGTCACTTTGGGTTTTTGTGTATACATTCGCCTTCTCTCCTTCCAGGTCACAGAGCTGAAGGGTCCCTATTTTTTTCTCCCCGTTGAAATACTTTGCTTTGGAGGCTGGATCATATCCCAGTGCAGTGTTCTTGCCTTTCTGCTTTTAGCTGTCATTCAAGTAAAGTTCTGGAAATCTGAGAACTAACACCTTTAAAAGTGCTTTTATTTCCCTGTAAGTTAGCATTTCAAAGCATACTTTTAACTTTGGTTTACTTTTTAGGTACAAACCTGTGCGAGAGGATGAAGATGGTAATAAGGACTGTGTTGGTGGTAAAAGAGGAAGAGCACAAACTGCTCCCACAAAAACCTCCCCTAGAAATTCTAAAAAACATGATGAATTGTGGCATGGTGAGTGTGGTGCCTTGCTATATGCTATATTTCCTCTCAGTCCTTTCAGAACTTTCACAATGTTTACAGACACTGTAGTGTTTCTTTTAAAGCAGGCGTAGTATAAAAATGGTAAGCATATTAATCTTCATATTAAAACTGAAAGTAATTTATTTACTGAGTTGTATAACTAAACTGTTGTTGTTAAGTGAATGCCATGACTAATACTACCCAGGCTCCTAATAATTAAATCTTGGGAAGACTTCTAATTGGATTGTTTTGCTAACATGTTGTTTTTTCCTGCTAGATGGTGTATGCCCTTCGGTATTAAATCCTCTGGAAATTTACCTCATATCTACTCCACCTGAAAATATAACATTTGAAGACCCCTCATTAGATGTTATTCTTCTTTTGAGAGTTTTACACGCTATCAGTCGATACTGGTATTACTTATATGATGTAAGTAGAGCACTTTTAAATCACTTTGATACTTGGTTCAGGATAGAGCCATCTGTAACATCTTAGCCTTTTCTCCCTGTCTGCTCCCCCTCAAGAAGACAGAATAATACAAATACTGCCATCTTCCCCTACATGTTTCTCTGACTCCTGATAAGATGAAGGCTGTAAATTCTTACAGTCAGTCATATTTTCTCTATAGTGTGTTGAACACAATTTCCATGCTTTGTCCTTCCTTACGTTGAAAGACCACCATTATTCCTGAAAAGAAAATTAGTCGTAAAAATCTACTCAGTCCTTCTTTCATGTCGTAGACACTGGATGAACAAAAAAGCAATGAAAGTTTTTTTACTTTCCATGATAAGCAAATTAGAAGCATTAAAAATCTTTTTTAACGAAGACTTGCAGTTTCTTTCAGCATTTCTCTAACTAGAAATACATTGCTTTTATTTAACACAGAATGCAGTCTGCAAGGAGATAATTCCAACCTCGGAGTTTATCAACAGTAAACTGACAGCAAAAGCAAACAGGCAGCTTCAGGACCCTTTGGTAATTATGACAGGAAATATCCCAACTTGGCTGACAGAACTTGGAAAAACATGGTATGAGTGATTTGCTGTGTACTGTCTCTAATTGCACTTCTGTAGGAATCTTGGCTGGGCAGCACAGTGCATCATACCTTACAGGACTCTTGGAGAGTGCAGAATATAGTCACAGAAGTCTTGCCAAGTTACATAGTGACACTTGGATGGATGCTTACACCTACATTGCATAGTTTAAATCATGTGCTGAGGGATAGACTAGCTGCAAAGTTTGGACCACTTCTTACAGGAGTTGTGGAGCAATCTGAAGGTTTTCCATTGAAATTTTGATTATTCAGGTGATGTTTTTTCTCCTGTTAAACTGCTTAATGACATTCTTACCATATCACTGTAATTATCTTGGCATATTCAGCAAGGTACAAAGGAAAATATGTTTATCATTACTGATAAAAGAATATAAATAATTTTTATAAAGCTATATACAGTACTTTTACTGTCTTGATACAGAGTACAAGCTGTAAAGCTCTTTACTTGAAAGAATGAGAAACCAGAGTTGACATTTTTGGATTTTTCAAGCACGTTAATTGCAGCAGTATTGGTGACAACTGGCTGTGGAAATAGATAGTCTAGAGAAACTCCTTGGCTTCATTTTAAAAATAGGATCTCTAACTTCCTTCATAAGCATTCCAGATAACAGATAATGAGCACGAATGTGTATTCTTAAACATCTGCAGCAGGATTTGTTCAATAAAACTGCCTTTTCACTTAATGCCAATGGAGGACCACACTGTTAACATACACATGCCTTTGAGAATAGCAGAAGTGATTAATTAAAATACAAAGTTTCTCTGATAGTCTTCCACAGATTATTTAAAGTACTTTTTGCAAGTGGTGTAAGGTAAAATAGTGGTGCTGCTGTAGGCAGGTTCGTATGTCTTTCTGCTGCCCAATGTGGGAGCTTGAGCTTAAATTTTTGGTCTGTTAGATTTATTAATTGTAGAACAGTAGTGACAAAGGAATTTTAGTTTCTGATGTAAACTTCACACAGCCAGTGCATTCAAGTATTTTGAGTGATTTTTCAAGAGGAGTTAAAAGTTTCTGGAATTTTTTCTCTCCTTCATATATTTCATTTCTCTAGACTCTTGCTCCTGTGCATTGTAACTAAAACTAAAGTGTTTTCTGGAGGGCTTCCTTTGGAGGCTGCTTTCACCAGTGTGTAATAAAGCACTAATTTCAGAGATACTACATTTCTATTGTGTTTTAAACTAAATGGTAGTCAAACATGCTGCTTGGAACTCGGCTGACTAATCCAATGCTCTTTACAGCCCATTTTTCTTTCCATTCGATACCCGCCAAATGCTGTTTTATGTGACGGCCTTTGACCGCGACCGAGCCATGCAAAGGCTACTGGATACTAATCCAGAAATCAATCAGTCGGATTCTCAGGATAGCAGAGTGGCACCGCGACTGGACAGGAAAAAGGTAAGTACTTCTTGTTTAAAATGGAATGAAGGATCTATTTATTTTTATATTGTCTTTAAGAATATCATTGTGAGCGAGACTTAGTTGTGAAACTTGAGGGTTTGGTGGTACAGTGAAGAAGGGGGGATAGGTTCAGTTGCTGCAATCCCCCAGCAGAAGGCGCAGTGTCTTCTCCGTGCCGGCCGCATGAGGGCAGGAGGGGCACCCTCGGCCTGCCTGTGCCTCAGCAGGACCCTGATGTAATTCCTGAAACTAAACTCTGCTAGTGAACACAGAGTTTTAGGTACCATTAGTGATATTTACACATACTGGCTTGTTTTGCGTGATTCTCAGAAGAATTCACAGGATTTAGACCCTTAATAAACAAGAATACTGTCCTTGTATTTGGGGAAGGTAAATCAGCTGTCACACCATAATAAAACTAAGCTGTGACTGTGTTAAACTTGAGGGAGTCTTGGATGTCTGCCTTGAACCTGGAGATAGATTATCTTAAAATAAGATCTGCTATATATGCTATATGATCTTGAATACCTGTAGGGAAAAAAGGCAAGGAGACATGAGAACCAAGTTCAAAAAGAATATAGCTTCCCACATGCAGGAATGCCGGTGCTGTTGGGCTTTCTGTTTGGGTTTCAGCATCTTTATTCTATTTTCTTCTCTACATATTAGTTTGAGGTATACAACATCACATGACAATACTTCTTTGCTATATCATAGCCCTATTGCCATATTCTTGGCAAAAATAGTACCTATTAGTTACACTGATATAAACGTAATAAATTTTTTTCTCATCTTATATTGATCACGTTCATTGGAAATAGTTTTCATATAGAAGCAAGAACTGTTATGTCAAAGTATAAGCTTACAAATTGTTAAACTGTGGAACTGTTGGCATGGGGTGGAAAAACGTGTGTAACTGATTTTTTCCTGTTGTAACTGCCTTGGGAGCTGGGACTTAAAGCCATAATTTCACTACTTAAAACTTCTCTTATGTGTAGCGCACTGTGAACAGAGATGAGCTGTTGAAACAGGCAGAATCTGTGATGCAGGATCTAGGCAGTTCAAGAGCCATGTTGGAAATCCAGTATGAGAATGAAGTAAGTAATATCAATGCAGTCTAATTTAACCCCTTTTTACTGAAGATTAACTCAAAACAGCTACAACTTTCCTAAAATGGCTTGGTCAGACTCTTTCACATTGCTGGTGCTGGAGAATTTTATCCTTTAATTATCTCTAATCCACTTGGTTGTGATTTTTAGTTGCTAGGAGATGCTCTGTCTGATCTAAATTTCATAATCAGTCTTAGTCAGCAGAGCACATTTTTTTCCTAACTCTTAAGTAAACAGCTGTGTGTGTTTCCTCTATAATATGATCATTAGGTGGTTAATACTTTTACTCCACTGTTATTTCCTCTGATATGTGGTCTTTCCAGGCTGCCTCTGTCATGTTGTAAATGTTCCTGTAGTTATGTTCTCTAGATGCTTTTTACAATGCAGTCTTCTTTATAGCAAATAATGTGTTATATTTCTCAGACTAAGTAGAGATTTTTATATTCAAACTGACCTAATGGGCTCATTTATTTACTTATTTTTCTCATTCCCCCTCCTCTCCCCTCACCCTCTGTTCCCTGAAGGTTGGCACAGGCCTAGGCCCTACACTAGAGTTCTATGCACTTGTATCTCAGGAACTACAGAGAGCAGACTTAGGCCTTTGGAGGGGAGAAGAAGTGACTTTAGCCAATCCAAAAGGTAATTACTCTGCTACCTAATCTATAGATACTGGTTAATATTGAATTGATTCTAAGTTAACTTTAGTTACGTAAAGGGCACCTCAGTTTGTGGTCAGATAATGTGCCTGATGATAGTGTGTGATTATCTTCCCGGGTTTTGTTGGAGTTTTTGTGTGGGTTTGGTTTGATTGTTTTGGTTTTTGTTTTTTTTTTTCTGTAAGAAATTTAGGTTAAGATTATCTGAATGCCACTTGCATCTTGAAAGAAACTGGCAGTGTAAGTACTGAACTCTTTCCTTTTTCTTTCTTTCTTCCTCAACAGGAAGCCAGGAAGGTACCAAGTACATTCATAACCTTCAAGGCCTTTTTGCACTTCCTTTTGGTAGAACAGCCAAGCCAGCTCATATTGCAAAAGTTAAAATGAAGTTCCGCTTTCTGGGAAAACTCATGGCCAAGGCAATCATGGACTTCAGACTGGTGAGAATAAAATAGAAAATCTGTTCTGAAGGGGTCTAATAAAAACAGTAGTTCTGACTGTTGAGGGATAAAAGCGTTAAGAGTTACATGGTATTACTTTCAGTTCTAGAAGTAAGGGCAGTGTGGGGGGAGGCAGGGAAGAGGCGAGGCATGCAGCTGAACTTTTGTGGGGGGAAAGGGTAATGTATGTTGAAGATCTTTACAGTGGCTTTTGAGACCTTAGTGTAGAAAGGAAAAGCCATTATCTGCTCTGTGTTGTAATCTCTCCTTCTTTCAAGAACGTTTTGGGCTCATTGTTACTCCACTTAGTAGCTTGCTGATTGCTTTAATGTGTATGCACTAGGCAGTCACTTGGGTTTTCTTGACTGTAAATTTCTGAGGCAAAACCACTCAGACATGGTGTTCTGGTGTGTGCCAGTAGTATGAGAGAGAATTGTAGATCTGGTCAAGAGATGGAATAGTAAAACATGTACTTTTGGAAGACAGTTCAATACTAAACAGTTCAGTGCTTTGGTTTCCAGGTGGACCTTCCTCTTGGACTTCCTTTTTATAAATGGATGCTACGACAGGAAACTTCCTTGACATCGCATGACTTGTTCAGTATTGATCCAGTAGTAGCCAAATCAATATATCACCTTGAAGATATTGTAAGACAAAAGAAAAGACTTGAACAGGATAAAACTCAGGTGGGAAAGTAACCCTAAGAATGGAAGAGTGCATCTTCACACATTTGGATTTTATGAAGTAGCAGTAATTCAGAATGTATCATAGGGCTTAATACTGATTGTGATAGTAATAATTACTTCGTTCTCTTACAAAGTAGTTTCAGTGTTATGAGATCAGTGGCTAGTAATTATAAAAGTCTTTTTGTAAAGTCTAGCATGAGAAATTCATTGTGGGATTCTTCTGTGTGATTAAACACAGTCTAGAAATGTCTAAAACTGCCAGATGTTTGCCTAACTTCTGTTTTGGTTCACTTTAAAAAGACTAACCAACTTAAATATCAGAGGAAAAAAAATCTGTCCTTGCTTCCTGAACAGTCAAAAAGTTTGGCCTTTTTACTAGTTGGTTAGTCAAATTTTCAAATTTTCATAGCAGTGCCATTTATGTAGGGGGTTTTTTTCCCTCTTCACTGAAGAGCTGTATGCAGAACTGATTTAAACTGTCACCATGCATGAGCATACAGATTCTTTCAGACATAACATTAATTTTTCAAGGAAATATAATCTTAGCTGAAAATACCATAGTTCATTGTGGCAGTAGTGATAAAAGTTCTTTGGCATGCATGCTTTTTCTAGCATCCAATGTTAATAGATGGTAGGAAGTAATAACCTAATTTATACTCCTAATACATGTACTTTGTTACTAGTGAAATTATTGCAAGCTTGTGGGTATTTGTTCCACTTTACCTCACTGTCTCATTCTCTCTCCTTGGTCACTGCTTTTAATTTCCCAAGAGTTCGAAAAACCTGAAACCTGGTGGATGAAAGCTGAAAAATGTAAATATGCATGCCAAATATGGATGCCATTAGCTGTCCTAAGGAAAAAGCAGCCTTTGAGCATAGCATATTTCACATTTCCTTTTCTTGCAGTAGTATTTTCTAGATAGTTTGTCTTCTGGCATATTACAGAATTCCAGAACTGCTAGGAAAAAAGTGTACTCCTGTGATCTTTCCAGGTTATCCATTAAGCTTGTTTATCTGGTTTGTCTTGGTTTCCTGTTATGTATGAAAACTACCGAAGGAAAGCAAGGAGTGCTATAACAGTTTTAATGGTAATACTCTTACAGAAATGCCTGCTTAGTCAAAGCTGCTTTAGAAGTCATAACTTTTGGAAAAGTTTATTTGAATGAATTGTTCTCATTGGTTTTCACTTCCCATTTTTTAGACCAAAGAAAGTCTACAGTATGCATTGGAGGCTCTGACTATGAATGGCTGCTCAGTGGAAGATCTAGGGCTGGACTTCACACTTCCTGGGTTTCCCAATATAGAGCTGAAAAAAGGGGGAAAAGATACACCAGTCACTATCCACAATTTAGAGGAGTATCTCAGAGTATGTAAAAGCAAACCTATGACTCAAATTCTTTGTTCTTGCTCCCATGTAGTTTGTTTCCATATCTATTTCAGTTCATTGTCATGAACTAGGCATGACAATAATTTTCCTACTTATCACTTCTGTACTAGGTTATATTTACTACACTAAAACTGTTAGAATCTAATTGCACTTGACTTGAAAATTGTGTGGTACAAAAAGTGTGGTTGTGACAAGTTTGGCTTTTTGGAGAAAAAGTGTTGTAAGTGGATTCATTTGAGCAGTGGCATTTCAGAATATTTTAACAAGTTTCCACATCTGGTTATGATGATGAATTGTTTAGGAATAGTGATTTAGCAAATTCTTTAGCAATAGTGATCTAGCATCTGCTACCCAGTGGCCTTTGAACTGCTGTAATAGTAGTGCAATTTTTTTGGGCTTAGACTTAAGAAGACATCAGCAGTTGCGAGTCAAAATTGGAGCAGTAGTTTTTTGTCCAAAAAACCAAAACCAAACAAACAAAAAACGCAAGGAAAACTGAACCAGTCAGCCAAAGAACCCCAAACACGTGTGAAAAAAACCCGAACCCTAAAAAGAATGGGTAAGGAAAAGATAACAAAACGTTGTCAAAATAAATTGGCTGTCCACCTGTGTATTGATTCATTCCTATGCCAAAAGGGACATAAGGCATAGAAAAACAGGAAGTTGATACTGCTGAGTAAAGGTAGGAAGCTGTTTCTGCCTAAGAAAGGGATAAAGGGAATCGGTTAAAAACAGCTGGGGAAAGAGATGAGGAAAGATGGCAAGAATGCAATATTATTGTATGAAGTTGTGAGTGAGATGAAGGGGAGGATTGCTGAATTCCACTTACTAAAGAATGCGTTTCCTGACAGGTTAGGGTACTGCCAGTTTCACTCTGAGGACTGTTAAGTTTTGAAGCACTGATAAGAAACACATCTGATGTTTTGGTGGAAACAATTCAATGAGGGTCATGTAAGCTCCTGCCTATCAAGTGAGAACTTTGCAAAGCTGTTCTGTAATCCTTACAAGTGAATATTGAGCAGTTGCTGTTCACCTTACAGTTCCAAACTGTTACCTGTACACTTGTCAGGTATTTATTTGTTAAAAGTGAATTCTGCTAGTCAGGAATCACTTACAAAATTAAATACCTTTGGATATAAAGCTCTTTGCAGACCCAACAGAGGGGCAATAAAAACTTTCACATTTTACTAGAAACAGAATTTGCAGTCTCTGTTTACTGAGTAATGTTGCATTCAAGCATTCCAGTCTGATTTCCATACAGTTTGCAGTCTTTTTTTCCCCCAAAGTAACTAATCTCAGATATCTGATACACTGAGAAAGGCTTAGAGATGGCTCAGATGTCCTGTAGTTGTCCTGTTGCAGGCTTCTGGCATTGTAAAGGAAAAGGAGACTATGACAGAAAGCTTGCTCTCCTCCTTCTAAAAACTTTAGGAGCTATTTTCTTTAAGGACCTCTGTGCAGCTTTTCCTGTCCTTGTCTTTATAGCTTTACATACTTGATGTGAAAGAAATAGAAAGATTTCAGAGGGAAAATCAGTGTGCTCTCCATCACAAGTATGATGAATTGCATTTTAGAAACAATATATTTAATTGATCAGCTGGCCTGTACAGCTCCCTGTGGGCCAGCTGCCCTGCTCTTGAACATGTCATTTTCTTTAAAATCTTATGTGAGGATTAACATGAAAAGTAGTTTATAAAGATGGGATATCCTACTGTTGCTTTTCATGCCTCTCCTGCCATCATATCATTCTTCCCTGTACCTCCCTTTTTTCCCCCCAAGGACAGTTCCCACAGGAGCTGCCTTTATCAGAAAGTAGAACTGCTTCAATTACCAATATAGTGAAAGACTTTTATTATCTTTTTTTTTTATCCTTTTTTTTTCTCTTCTCCCCTGTACTATAAAGGGGCCACCTTGCTTGTTCTAAATTTGTGAACAAAAAGTTTCAGTAGTAGATTTTTGTCTAGCAGTTTGATCTTCTCTTTGAATCTGCAAGAATACAGTGCAGCTTAACTATGCCACATGCTCTTGATCATAAATTGTAGGTAAGCAGCTCTGCTGTTAGAATAGCCATAGAATATTCTGTGTCCTAGAAGAGTTTTTTGTGCTGCTGGTGCTTACTCTACCTTCCTCTTCACTATGAAAACCTGGTGTGTGAAAGTCGTGGAATGTATCCCACCTGAAATTCAACGCCTGACACTTCTGTAGGAAAACTTATCAGCAGATCCTAGCAAGCTTTTGTATCTGAGAGCTTTCTGGAACCAGTAACTCTTCAGTTATTGGGACAGGGTTAAGTACTTGCCTCAGGACTCCAGCAGGACCTATGAACTTTTTAATCCTATTCAGATGCATCCATAGATGACTTTAATCAGTGCCACAGGCCAGAGCTTTTAACACATTGTAAAACTAGTAGTTCTGTGTTGACAACACATCTTTTACAACCAGCCCTCGTTTCCTGCTGGAGTTGAGGATATCCGAGGCTAGTGTAATCATCAATAGCACTGACTGACAAAAGAATCTGAACGTGGCCTGCAATCTGCCATGTAAAGTATCTTAATTTAGTGGAGAAATACTGGTTGCAGATTTATTTAAAAGAACTCTGGTCTCATTTGTGTCATACGCCCTTCCTTCCCCTGCCACTGATTGTTGTTGCGGTATGTGCTGTCCACTTTGGAAGTTAATTTAATGTTGAGGAGGTAACTACAGATACAAAACCAAACCAAAACACAAAAATTACACTCAGAAAGCCTAGATTAGTGTCTTACTGTCTTTTGCATTATGATTCTTAACCATATTCCAGTAACTTGAAATGAAGTTACTTCTTTTGTTCCTATGTGTTGTAATATTAAGCTATTTAATATATCAAACAGGCTAAAGGTACTTTTTTCAAACTTAATATTAGAATAGGGACCTATATATTTCCATGGGGGAGATGAAAATAATACTGCCAATGATGCCCTATGGATTTCTGCTTCAGTTGCTGCATTTTAAATGGTGTAGAGAGAGAACACCCAGTTTAGGCTTCTAAAAACAACAAATGTTCAGATTAACTTTAAATTATTTTGTTAAATAGGTTCAGTTTAACCAGCTATTCTGAGTTCTGTTTATTTCTTATAAACAAAGGCAAATAAGTTGTTTAAATTCTGCATAGTGTTCATGTTAAAGGTAATCTAAATTATGAATTGAGGCAGAATGAGGCAATGCTGTAGAGCAGCTCCATGAATCAATGTGCACCCTGTGGTAGCTCTGGTGAGCATATGGCTGGACTGCTGGAGTTTGACTTCTGTACTTGTACTCTTTTGTACAGGAGTGATCACTGCATGCTTCCTTTGTTCAAATTGCTTTTTTAAATTTTTTTTTTTCCTTTCCCTGCAGTTGGTTATATTCTGGGCACTAAATGAAGGTGTTGCCAGACAGTTTGACTCCTTCAGAGATGGATTTGAGTCGGTCTTTCCCCTTAGTCATCTTCAGTACTTCTATCCTGAGGAGGTTGGTGAAAGTGTTTTTGCTGCTGCTTTTATAACCTTTATCTGCGTGCATGGGCAGTCTTAACCTGGGTGCAGGGCCTTCGTGGCAGTCTGATGACATTGCATTTCTGAGGCATGTTAGTAAAACTTGAGTGTCCTTGAAATTGCACACTTAACTGTTAAAGATTTCTCTGTTTAGTAGTCATTTATCTATTGCTTTTACTATGAACAGCTCAATTTTCTTTAAAATTGTGTGTATTCAGATTTTCAGAGAAGTGCTTTAATTTATGTATCCTACTTCATTTCTCTGTGAAGTATGGGTAGTCTAATTCCTTGTACTGCAGTACCTCTGAATAGCTGTAGATAGTTGTGGATGCTGCCTGGATCTTCTGTTTATAAAGCAAGTAGTCAGCTGTTTTAGCAAAGCTTCAGGCAGTAGGAAGGGATTCAGATGACGGGAAAAGAATAGGGATAGATAGAATAAGGTCTTGTTTTATTGTCACCACCACCATCATATCAATTCCCTTGTAAAATGCTCACATTCTTAAGTGGACTGAATTGAGTCACAATTATGGTTCTCTGGATGTAGGAGGGAGAATGTTTGTTTTATTCTTTGAGGAAGTCTATTTGAAGACTGTACTTTGAGGGGTTTGTTTACCTTTATAAACTTGGACCTTTGACTTTAAGAACAAACATTAAAGCACACTCTGGAACTGTGTTTTAGCCCAGCCTTTGTGGTACTCCGGTGTTCTGGTGCTTTGCAATGCCAAGGGAAGCACTTACTCCGTGTTTAATTTTACAGTTGGAGCAGCTCTTGTGTGGCAGCAAGACAGACACTTGGGATGCAAAGACTTTAATGGAATGTTGCAGGCCTGATCACGGTTATACACATGACAGGTAATATGTTACCTTTTTAAATGGACAAAAAACCAAAAGAGTAGAAAATACTTTTTAAAAATAATCTTCATATATTGCTATTCAAGCTAAAGGAATTATAGGATATTTATTTGAAAATATTGATACTGCACTGAATTTGAATCTGATGCAATTATTTTAACTATAAACAAAATAATATTCTCTTGGTTCTTTTCCCTCCTCAGTCGAGCAGTGAAGTATCTCTTTGAAATTCTCAGTAGTTTTGATAGTGAGCAGCAAAGACTGTTTCTTCAGTTTGTGACAGGCAGCCCCAGACTGCCTGTAGGAGGTAGGTTTTCCTTATTACATATTGCTGTGCATGAAATCACTGTTACTGATGTATTTCAGAATAAGATGATTGCTTCAGTATAGGAAAAAATTCCTTAACTTACGTATTTGAGAGGTTCGTCTAGTCTCACATTCCTCATTTCAGAAGTAGCTGGGCAGACTTCAGGTATAATTCTCATAACCTTTGTGTTAATCTCATGCCACTTCTTTAGTTGACTCTCCAAGTTTAAATTGGTGCCAGAAAAATCTGTCAGAGGGCAAGAGAGTTCAAAATTTAAATAAAACTGAGAGATCCTAATACTGTATTTCTTGGCTGGAGGTGCATAAATTATGACAACAAAATTATGCATTGTAACCTGAAAACAACAGTCTCCTTTCTAGAAAGGAGACCATACTTAGCGTTGTATTAATCTTATTTAATTTCTCCCCCTTTTGAATTTCAGCATTTATGTAAGAGCCAGTGTGGTAAACAGAGAAATTTGCTGGTTTTGCTAGGGACTGTTGTAGAATACACATTTCACTCTATTCTCAGCTGAGTGCTTTGCAAGTCAAAACAGAATTCATGCATCTGTTCTGCTATTTACATTCTTTGGGATCTGGGGGAAAGACTTGATTATTCTTTTTTCCTAAGTATTTTTTGGGAGCTCTTTTATGGAGAGATGGTGCAGACACAATTGAGTGTTAAGAGTATAAAAATCTTAGCTAGAGTAAGAAAAATAAGGTACTGCAGTCATAGATAATTCCTGAGAATCTTCAAAAATGTGTGAAGCCAAAAAACTCTTAAAAATATTATGATTGGAATAGAATTTTTACATATGTAGAACACAATTAAACGTAGATTCATCCAGCTTATTCCTTTATTTTAAATTCCATCTTGGAAAACTAATCTGCAGGCAGGATTGTAGGTATTTTTTAGTTCACTGTGCAGCTTCATAAAGCTGTATTCTAAACTTCTAAAGGTGGAGAGGGAAGTCAGTTGTGTGATGTGTGCTTCTGTCACTGGGGGATGTCTGCAGTCAGCTGAGGGTGTTCAGGAGGAGCAGCCTGAGGAGCAACCATTCTCAATGTCTTTTCTCATTAATAGGTTTCCGAAGTTTGAATCCTCCCTTGACGATTGTACGGAAGACATTTGAGTCCACAGAGAATCCCGATGATTTCTTACCCTCAGTAATGACTTGTGTGAACTATCTCAAATTGCCGGACTATTCAACTATTGAGATAATGCGTGAAAAACTCTTGATAGCTGCAAGAGAAGGGCAGCAGTCATTCCATCTTTCCTGATCACAATGAAAAATGCAATGTCTGCCTGTTACAGCAAAAGAGAAACTCATGATTCTTTTCTAAATATATCACCTGAGTCAAGGAAACGTGTTACGCCTTCTTGTTGTAGAAAAACGGCTTGCAGATTATAAACAAAGACACTTGGTTGATACTCATTAAAAGCCCCTATGGACTTAAAGTGATCAGGCCCTAAAAGTTGTTGTGACAAGGTTTCTTTAGCAAGTTCTTGTTTAAATTATCATTTATTTGATGAGTGAAGTTTTTAACTTGCTTTGCTGTGTGAAATTTAAAAAGGGATGTTTTTCCAGGCTGGAACAATAAATGTCGCTGTGCAGTTTAATACTGGGCTGTGTGTATCCATCTAGCTAAGTCTGAAGTTTTTCCTCCAAAGACAACTTTTGTACATAAGTACAGAAATTAAAATACACCATGTATTTGATGAATCTAGTTTAGTAGACTAGTTCTGTGTACCCTCACCTGCCTCTAATTTTACCCATCCTCATGTATTGTCTGATGTGCAATTCACTTGGTTCTTTTTGTGTGCAACATTCAACAATTGTTATGTTTTGGTTAGCATGGGCATTTAACTGCTCCATGCCTCTTTCTCTGATTAAGATAATTTAAATTTTACTGAAATCAAATATATATTGTCAATATAATTCAGCCTTTGTAACTAGGTAGAACCTTTCTTATAGCATAGTTTTACTGTAGTGGGTAGGATATAATGGCGACAGTCGCTACCAGAGCGCTCCAGAGCTGTTTACACAGTGATTCAGGCAGCAAAAGCCTCGTACTGGAGGCGAGGAAGAATTCTTTCTTTCATGTAGTTGAAGTCCAACAGCTTGGGCTGGCCAGTGTGTATTGTGGTAAGGCCCAGAGCATTTCGAATCGATGTAAAGTTTTTTAAAAGACAAATTAGTTGTTTCATTCCCTGTTTGAGTAAACAGTTTTCCTGTTCTTGATCTAAGTTCCTGGCTAATTTTGTAGTTTTTTCTCCTTTTTTTTTTCTTTTTTTCTTTCCCCCCAGTGCTAGCTTGGAACAAGCAGTTCAGCCTTTGTCTTTTGACACAGATAAAGCACCTGTAAGCAATGCTCTGTCCAACTGTTTTATGTGCTGATTTCTCAAATCTGCAATAATTTACTTCATCAGGTTAATGTTTTTACCTGAATATAAATAAAAAAGTTTGCTTCACCTTTTTGTTCATAGTTTTGTACTGTATGCCTAAAGCTCAATTGTGTAAATTACTGTAATGCAAGTAAATCATCCTAAATCTACTTGGCTAACAACCTGCAACTTGTGGATGATTTACTACTAAAACAAGACCTTTTAAGACCTCCAACTTTGAGGGAAATTTTTTCCTTTCTGTGGGTTCAAAAAACGGGCAATTACAAATGTTCCTGAGATGTACCTGCTACATAGTTAATCTTTATGAAAATGTGATAGTTAATTACTTTTATTCAACTTTGAGAAATCAAAATTCCTTTCAGTGCTTAGACATTGTTAAATTCTGGCTAATCAGGCTAGTTATTTCCCCTAAACTAACAAGTTTTCTTTTATCCAGCTGAAGAACTCGTACTTCCAGAACGTGTAATGGACATTCTTCTGGTGAACATTCACAGAATTACCTGTGCTTGCTCAGACCAGTGCCACTGAAATGTAATACAGACCTGTCATGAGCATGAGTAGAATGTGAAATCCTTGCACAAAGAACCTGATAACTGAACAGTTTTTTATTACCGTATTAAACCCGACCGAAGGCGCTTCACCCTGTACATACAATAATGGTAGCGCACAGTGCGGCATAGTTTTCATCCAACTTCAAGGCAGTGTTTAAACTATGGACTGGTGTTTAAATTGTTCTGATAACTTGATCAAACTGAGCACAAACAAGTGTTTATAGTGTGTGGATAGCAATTTGTTCATTTTTTAAGGTTCTATATTTTAAAAAAACTGACTTGTGTAAAAAAAAAAGAAAAAAGCTAATATTTTGTATTAAAATATCGTGTATTGATACTTTTTTTACCCATGTTGTCTCCCTCTAGAATCTGGCTTTCATTGACTTGGAAATTTTGAGGAGCTTTCAGGTTTGATATCTAGCCTTTGTGTAACTGTTCCAGTGGGAAAATAAGTTGCTGGTTGCCTGTTTCAAAAGGAAGGAGAAAACACAAGTACCTGTGGTGATGTGATTTTGGTTGTTCTGGCTGTCATTTTCAGCACAGACTAAGGTTTTTACTTGGCCTGAAAAGTGAATGAAACCCTTTTGGGTGACACTTCTTTTTTTTCCTACCAAGGGCAGCTTTCAGTGTATTAGGAGAGCAGTCTGGTTTAAAAGGTAAAGATAGTAAATTATAAGAGTAAACTGAAAAGTCACATTTTGCATGACTGCAGTACTGTCCTGCAAACAAATACATATCTAAGACTAGTTCAGAACGAGTGGAGGGGTGGGGCAAGACCTTAAGGACTCCTTCTTTTCAGGAATTTTGGATTCAGGGAAAAGCTCACTAAAATCAATCCATGGGTGTGTGTAGTCATCTTAGTACTGCACTGCTTTGTATACCGTTAAAAGGTATAATAAAAGGTACAATCAGAAGTCTTATATTTTAAAATAGAGGCTTTTTTTAGCATGGTAAGTTCAACTGGTTTTAGGTAACACCACCAGTTACTGTTTTGGATAAGTTTCATGTCCTTCTGTATTAACAAGAGTAGCAAAAAATCATTCATAGATAAAAGGGCCATCCAAGCACTGATAGCTGCTGCTGAACTTGTGCAGTATTTTGTTGTTGGTAGACGTTGGCTTTTTACCAAAATCTCTTTTGTAGGGAACACTTTAGTGTCCCATCTGACATGAATTAGTTACAGTGCTTTTTCACGTTCTGTAGGAAGATGCACAAGAATTAATTCCAGTCATATGTGAAGTCCCCATGCCCACTGCCAAACTTGATCAGATATTCAAATTTCCATATGCACTGCTTGCATAATTGAATTGTCAAGATTCTTCCTTCTTTCCCCTCAATCGTGTGTTTTATTTTCTTCTGTTTCCCTTCCCTTACTGAGCTGTCCTCTGATGAGAAGATGGGTGCCTAAGGGCAGGGACTGGTGAAGTTCCAGGTGCCTGTGACACTTGTGCTCTGTCTTGTGGCCCCTGCTGGAGGGTAGGTCTGCTATCTGTAGAGTTCCTGGGCCCTGGCCCACCTGTCTTCACAGGAGTAGTGCCAGTTCCCATCCTCTGAGCAGCCTGTATTCTGCAGAGGCAGGAAATAAGGCCCTACCTGCCATGCCATGGTTTCAATATGAACATGTCTCCTCCAGGCCAAAACTTTGCTTGTAGCTAAAGCTGTTGGCAGAATGGAGAAAAATGAAAAGCCTTGCTGAAATGGATTATGGAAATGCTGAAATTGGAAGGGGGGGTAAAATCTGATGATGGTTGAGCCTTTTCAGGGCTTGCCCTGTCTTTCTCCCAATTTCTTTTCCTGGTCTCTTGATTGCTTGAACTGGAAAACATCTGTGCTATGTGACCTCTTCCTGTGATCCTGCAGGAACTTCCTACTGTGTGTTCCCAGCTTACCGTTCTCTCCCACTGCATTGTGTTTTTAAGAGCTTTTCTCACATGGGTGGTTGCCCAAGAGTAGGAGTGGTTGCCCCAACCCAGTGCAGCAGCACCAACTGCACAGGCAGTGTTTGATCAGAATGTTGGTGGCTGTTTGTACAGCAGATGGGAAACAAATTCCATCCTCTGCTGCCTGTGACCGACAGCGAATGGCTCAAGGAGTGACTGATGCCTCTAGAGCAATACCGTGTCCTTGGCTCCTGGTACTGAGATGTGCCTGTATTGATCAGGTATGAAGCTGCTTTGGGGGCAGAGGGAGGAACAGATCTTGGGTCCCTTCCTTCCCTGTGTGCACCTGAGGACTAATGACATCTCGGGCTGTAAGCAGAACTAAGCGGAGGGGAAAGAGTTAAGACACATCCAGTATTTTCAAGGCACTAGATTAGAGTTCCTGATAGCTCCAGATCTAGTTTGGCAGCAGCTTCCAGAAAACTGCTTCAAAGAGGAAAAAAGAACAAAATGCTACAAGATGCAAAACAAAAACCCAAACCACCCTAAAAGGTGTAACAGGAAGCATGAAAGCCCCTCTCTCACCCACCCTCCACAAAGGTGGGAGGAATTCCTAAGTTCTGTGCTATTTTCCCATAGTTAGGGAGAACACTGAGCAGTTCAAGCTGGAAGCAGTATGTTGGGGTAAAGCAGCACGTGTACTGTGGATTTGGTCTTGTCTGCCTCTGCCCTGTTTTCCCTCCCGCCCCTCCCTTTCGGATTAGGATTGCTAAAACCCCATAAAAGACAGAAGTAGATAAGCCTGGGGGAAAATGTGGGACAGCAACCACCCTGTCCTCTTGCCCGAGACCAGGGAGAGGTGGAAGGAGGAGGTTTCCCTTTGTTAAAGGTAAGCTTACACACTGAAAGCCATGGCAGGTTCATGCTCTGGAAATACTTAGACATACTGCAGTTTTCCCATCTCAACAGCTATTTCCCAGATTATTTTACTTTTCCTTTAGCTGCTATCCAAGGTGTTCTGGCTAAATATAGGCCTGGTCTGACTGCAGCTCAGCTGTTCTTGGGACTTCTTGCATGCAGAAGCCTCTTTGGCAGGCAGGGTGATGCAAGCAGTGATCCAGAAATAGTTAGCCATTCTAAGAGGTGGAATTTTATTTCCCAGCCTCTTCTTCCAGCCCTTTTTACAGATTATTGCTTCAGTGTATCAAAGCTGTCAAGACATTGGCTAAATAGTGAAAATTTCCTAGCTGATTACATCTTTCCCCCACAGTGTTTCCCATAGTCAGTGCTAAGCTTCTCAGAAAAAAAAAAAATCTTTATGCCTTCACTTTGTAGCTTGGCATGCTTAATTTTCTGGAAGTATTGATGTTACTAACCATTCAGAAAGGTTTCCCACAGTTTTGGTACTTCTTTGATATGCAAAGGAGCAGCCCTTGTTCTGGGGCATTAAAACTATAAATGCTATTTGAAAGGGGAGAAAATGTCATTTTAAAACTTAATCATACAGCAAAATTATTCCACCTTTAGTAACACTGGGTTCTAAGAGTGGTAATTTCCAATTTATGGCCAGCAGTACTGGCTACTTCTGCTGGACCAGAAGTGGGAGAGAAAGGGAGAAACTGGCTTGGAGGGCAGCTCTGCTGGAAAGACTGAGCCCTGGTCAGCGTTGTGCCCTGGCAGCCAGAGAAGGCAGCAGCATCACACACTGCAGTGATGGGAGCACAGCTGGTGAATCAGGGGAAGAGATTATTTCCGTTGCTTCATATCTCCAGAGGAGAGACTGTGCAGTCCCCGTGGGTTTTTTAAGACCCAACTGGATATATCTGTTTGCTTTACTGAAATGTTACAATTCTAAAATGAGCTCTCTTTAGAATTTGAAGTCAGAACTGTATGCAGGCGTTTACTGTTGACAGCACCGAGCTAAACTGATACACCTCTTACCCTTGCACTGTTTTGGGCTACATCAGTCCCATCAATTGAAATAAATTCAATGGGAGAAATTTATATGCAGAGAGAAAGGTTTTCTAAATTTTCTGATAAAATAAATGAAAAATACAAGGGTCTTAGTTTCAGCTGCAGATTATGGGTAATCTCCAGAGCACTCTGTTTCAACTGTATGAAAATTAAAAGCCTTAATTACTTCTGCTTTTCAAAATGGTTTCTATTCTCAAAAGTTTTTCTGGCATCCTCTTCTGTTTTTAATATTGAATGAATTGGCACTTATCTGTGATGAGAAACTCTTACGACTCTATGTTCATCTCTGCCCCAGCAAGCAGCTGGTCATTTCCAATTTCTTCTGGAGTGAATAGTTAACATGATTTGACAGCAATTAAGGAGAGATGCCATAATTGCATATAGAGGATTTTCTAGAAAGAGTAGTTTTCACAGGTACTAGCAAAAAATAGCATCCTGAAAATGGAAAGATAGGTAGAATTAGGAATGTGAAGTGGACAAGATAGGAAAAAGTTCTACTTCTGTCCCATATGTGGAATTTGAGAAATGATTACTGATAGGTGAGTGACCACAGCAGTGCTGTGTATGTCCATGGTGATGCTCAAGACGTTTATGGTCATGTTATATAACTCACCTCTTGCTGTACTGTGTTAGTGCAAAGGTTTAGTGATACAGACCTGCAAAATACATTTTCTACCAAAAGCTCAGTGTGCAGGTTACAGATTAATTAAGCCTCGATTCTAAGAAATGGATGCACAAAGGAACGGAGTAAGATGCTGTTTAGGATCCTATGCCCAGTGTTGAGACCCTTGTCCATTCCAGCTGTCAGTAACATTTGGTATTGTTGTTGAAAGCTATTGGCAGAATTCAACAGGAGGCCTGATTTTGTGTTGGTACAGATCTTGCATGTCTATGACAGGATAAACAGAAAAAGGTATAGCAAGAAGATACCAATAGTTCAAATCAAGTAGGATTTCACTTTGTGTATCAGTTATTTGGAGAGGCATTTATGGATCCACCAAACAATCTTTGTTAATAAAGTTTCATAGAAGAACATTTGTCTTCAGAAGGACAGTGAAAAAGCAGTGATGGGAGTTAGAGCTGTAAAGACAGCATGTCACAGGGGGCACACAGGTGCTTCATGCCCTACCAAAGGTGACCCTGTAGCTCAGCAGCCTCTGCTCTCCCCTAGCAGCACTGATCTCTAGCACACCTCTTTCAGAATTAAGAGCAGAAGTGATGTACAAGTTGTATTAGGTAGGCAGAGTGGGAGCTTTATAGCTCCTCAATGTGGAAGCACTGTTAGAACAGGGCCAGAGGCTGTACAATACCAGCTGTATATTATATAGCTATATGTCACTTTTATCTTCTCATATCCTTGTCATTTTTGCTACATACATTCTATGTTACAATTACTGCTCCCATTCTTGGTTTCCTCTTTCTTCTCTCAGAGTTTATTTTTCAGTAGTCTTGCACTAAAACACATTCAACTGCTCCCTTCATATTAACAATTTAAAGGTTTTATCCTTCTGTGCTGAGCAGACTATTTCTGACCAAATTCCAATCCCGATGTGATAGTACTGATGTCCAGATGTTTCACATCTGTTAAGTCCAAAATAAGGCTTTTAATCATTCTTCCGAGAGATTTACCTTTTTTTTTTATTTTTTTTTTTTTTTAGATACAACCATCCTTCCTCTCACCCTGGCCTCAAAAATAGATTCTTGCATCCACACTGGATCTGAATGTGCTGATGCTTTGTGCTTAGCAGGTTCTCTCCTATCCACATACATCATTTAGTGGTTTTATCAGATCCATTATGTAACTGGCACTTTTGTTTAACTTTTTTTTTTTTTGCTAGTAAAGACAACTTTGCTTATTCCTATTCAGGGGACAGATACACAGACTGCAGCTTTGCCCGTGTTAATCGTCTCTTTTCTCCATGTATATTTCTTAGCTCCCTTTCCTCCACCACATTAAATACAAAGTTCTTGTCTTCCAGTGCTCCAAGAAGGAACTGTTGTTCCCTCTCCTGTTCTTCACCTCACACTTGAACATATTCTCATGTTGCCTCAGGCACTTTAATAATCTTTAAAAAGCTTCTTTGTCACAATATTTGCCCCAGAAATGATCGTGATAAATGAAAATTGCTGTGGATGCTTACAGCTTGTTGTGATGGTTGGTGTTGTCTCATTATGCCCTTTGTGACGGGTTGTTTTTCTGCAGTGCCTGACTTGGCCTCCTCTTGTGCTTTAATGGTAAGAAAAAGTGGGGAGGTTTTCTTGTCCTTTCTATGCACAGCATCAAATAGAACATGGTTACAAGAAGAGCGTCTCAGAACTGTCACCCAGTCTGGAAAGAGAAGCAAAAAATTACCAGCTGCTAGAGATTTACTTTCTGATCGTATGTGAGAAAATAAATTAAAATATTCAATTTAATAGCAATAATTTTAGCTTTAAAATAATTCTCAAATGGAATTAGGCAATTCTAGTTAGTTGTCAATAAAGGCACTTATCAAAGATTATATGCTTTTTTTCTGTTATTTCTTTTAAGAGGTCTACCTATTTGATTCCTAATCATAAAAATGCATCTCTTCACACTTGAATTAATGTGAAGATCAGAATAATATATATGATATTATGTAATAATCTTTTATACTTCATGTTATCATCATAGAGTTTTAAAATGTGTTAAGAAGACTAGACTATATAGACTAGACTATATTTGCTTTGTATTACACCTTACCAGCCAATCAGCTTTCCAAAGGGTGAATTCGCACCTCTCATTCAATTTTTATAGTAAAATTAATCTCAGTTCAATGTAATCTTCTTACTTGGCCAGGGCCATTTACGAAATTTACTGAAAAATTCAAGTTAAGCACTCCTCCACAGAGGTTGCCTCATTTTTCATTTGTTGGATCTTTGTTTAAGTGCCTGCCTCTCCCCTCCAGAGGCTCAGGGATTAGGTACTCTCCATTTGCTGACAGGCTGCACGCAGCATGGGGATGTGCTCTGCTGCTGCTTTTCTGAAGTGTGCTGTTTTCCAGAGAGACTGAGCTACAGCACCTCTGCATGGAGCTGAAGCTGTCAAATGGATGACACAGATTATTTCTGCAATAGGTAGTACTTCATATCTTACTTTTTTGACTATGGAGAGAAGAAAAAAAATCATGCGACATTGGAAAGCTAGAAACCATTTGAACTATCCCTTGCTCTGCACGCAATCAAAGACAGCACTTTGGTTTTCAAGTTCACAATTTATGTGTCTTTATTTAAAAATCTTCAGTAAACCTGCAAATATCAGTAACTCAGTTCATTTGATTTTTATACATGCCTTTTTTTTTTTTCCAGAATTGATGATTGCTGAGGAAAGGAGCAATTTAAAAATGATCTTGGCGTTGTCTTCAGCAAAACCAACCAGCCATCATCCCAAAAGCCAAAGCTTCATTTCTAGAGCTACCACCTAATGCAAAATTGCCTGACAGAGGTCACCTGTAACTCTTGCACACACCAGAAGTGTGTGCTAGATGGTGACATAACCTGACATGTATCTTTGAGATAGCATGCCAAGTTTTTATGACTTAGATTTCTCATCACTTGAGCAAAAATAGGGACTTTGAGTACCTCTTCTGTGGAGAATCCTGTGAGCATACTCCTTGAGGTTAACAGACACGCAAGCACTTTAAATCAAAAAAACCAAAAAGCGGTAAAGCTGAATATGGAATGTAGATGAAAGATTCTGCATTTCCTATTTTGGATTATTGACTTGCTAAACTGTGTAAGAGCATCAACTTTATAGCCACTTACAAACTAAGCAAGAAGATATTAAGAAAAAATAAACAATTTGCTGTTGCTCTGTTTTTGTACTAGACAGTGGGATGGGATTAATAGTTGTCACTGCTGTATTAATACAAAGATGTCTGGGGTGTAGCCATAGAGATGAAAGTAAGCTATTTATTGTTTTTAGTACTGTAGATTTCTATAATTTTGTAGTAATTTCAGAAACATAAAATATTCATATACAATTTATTAACCCAGAACTAAAATTAAAGGAAGTAATCCCACCCATTAGTGTGTTTTATGGTATCTGCCAGCCTGAAAAAACCTCAGGTTAGCATATTAAAGTCACTCTCTAAGGCTTTTGATTTGAGGTTTCATAAGTCCTCAATCGCTTTCTGTCTGATGATGTCAAAGACTGAATGATTTTAGTATTAAGGCACAGATTAAGGATCTTTATACTTTGTGTTCCCGAGTCCCAAGAGACATTCAGGGCTCAAGTCATTCAGCCATGTTCACATAACACCACTGCTGACCCAGTGAACACCTCCCAGACAGTCCCCATCCTCCTACGATTACCAAAAGCAATTGAGAACCTTTATATTTGAATTAGTAATACATTTCACATCAGATATTTATTTGTTTGTTTATTGTAACTTATGTGACTTTGGACACTGGCATTTCTTTCTGAAGATTTTTACAGTATAAGGAAAAGCCCATGCAATTTTTGGCCTATTCCCTCTAAAATCTTTACAGGCACACATCAGCTAAACATACTACACCGTTCCTCAGAAATCAGTAACTGTTAGTGGGCGATAACTTCAAGAAGGAAATGTATGGGCAGTGATTATACAAGGAGAAACGGTGAAGATTCAACTTTTACTGCCATGAGATGTCCATGCAAGCTATAGCACATTATTCTTAATAAATAGTGACCACAAAATGTTCAGCTCATCTAAAAGCATGTTCAAAATGGCTTAATCTTAGTGTAGAATCACCTACAAAGTAGAAATGCTATATTAATTATTTTATTAGCATGTAGCTCCTTAATCTGTGAGGAAAAAAAAGTAAAATTAGATCCAGTGGGTGACTGCTAAAACTAGAATAATTCTGATTAAAAGTATGATTCCTGACAAAAATATACCTCAAGTCTTCATCACTTGTGGTCAACAAATAAAGACTGGATACTGTAATTTGTGAATATTTCTAGTCTGAACATAAAATAAATGAGAAGTTCTTTACGTGGGAGGCCTCATGAAAATTGGCCCAGAACTGTCTTACAGTATTACCATTTTGTTTTGAAAAGGTTTTAAGAAACAGTGGATACGGTTTTTAACAGGCTGTCATTAACTCTGACTGTGGACTGTGTGGAATGCCAGCACACGTCCACTGCCTCTACAACCACCACTGACACCTTGAATCTGTCGAGTCTACTTGTCCCTAAATTTGGGTTGATGACCACATAGTGCACAGTGGCCCTCTTTTTCATGACAATGAAGTCATACTGGCTTCATTGTTTTCCCATAAACATATAATATTTATTCTTAATTTTTACAGAAATTAGAGCCTGGTTGTTTTCTCTAGCAAGGTTCAGCATTGTGTAAATCAGTAGTTCAGAGGTTCAGGATGAGTTTTATACCTACCACAGCCTCTCTGTAGCTGTTGGGCAAGAATCCAACTTGTTGGTTAGGTCTTTAAATTGTTTGGGATCTGGGCTGGAGCTTAAGCTGTAAAATTGGGATGAATCACTTTCCCACCTCAGGAGAGGGGTGAGGAGGTGGTGAGTCATGATCAGCGCTCAATTAACTGGGACCCTGAAGATCCAGCCTATAAAGGAGTCAAGATATTTTGTGGATCCACATTTATTAAAACAGGTGCATACACCACTGAATAAGAGGAAGTGCCAGGTGCTGCACCTGGGTCGGGGCAAACCCCAGTATCAGTCCAGGCTGGGAGATGAATGGATTGAGAGCAGCCCTGCTGAGAAGGACTTGGGAGTGCTGGTGGGGGAGAGGCTGGACATGACCCAGCCATGTGCACTGGCAGCCCAGAAAAGCCAAACGTGTCCTGGGCTGCATCCAAAGCACTGTAGGCAGCAGGGGAGGGAGCAGATTCTGCCCCTCTGCTCTGGTGAGACCCTACCTGCAGAGCTGCCTCCAGCTCTGGGGTCCCAGCACAGGAAGGACATGCACCTGATGGAGCAAGTCCAGAGGAGGCCACCAACTTCTGTTACAAGGACAGGCTGAGAGAATTTGGTTTGTTCAGCCTGGAAAAGAGAAAGCTTTGGTGTGACCTAATTGTGGCCTTCCAGTACCTGAAGGGAGCTCAAAAGAAAGGTGGAGAGGGATTTTTGAGAAGGGCATGTATTGACAGGACAAGGGGTAATGGATTCAAACTAAAAGAGAGCAGGTTTAGATTAGACATTAGGCAGAAATTCTTTACTGTGAGCCTGGTGAGGCACAGGAACAGGATGCCCAAAGAAGCTGTGGCTGCCCCATCCCTGGAAGTATTCAGGGCCAGGCTGGATGGGGCTCTGAGCAACACGGGCTAGTGAAAGATGTCCCTGCCCAAGGCAGGGGTTGGGACTCAGTGATATTTAAGGTCCCTTCCCACCCAAATCATTTTGTGATTCTATGATATCTTTTTGAAATAAGTGCTACAGGAAAGAATGAAATTGAAAAGACAAACCTGGACAGAGCTATAGTCTACTAATTATAAAGACATGTAAAAGAACAGATAGAAAAAAGGTGGCATTTAACTGTGAGTTTCAGCTCTAGTGAGGTTGATATTATGGAGCAATAATAAATTGGAAAACTTTAAATGAATACCTGAAAAACAAGGTTTGAAAGAATAATTGCATGAAAGAAAAATTGCAACATATAAATTCAGTTTTGTATTTGCTGTGAAATTTTGTGCTGAAATTAAAGCAATAAAAGCAGTTCTTTATTTGGGGTCTTTTTTACTGCTGGCTGCCCCTTGAGAATCTTAGGTATTGCTCTTTTGTGTCTACAAACCAAACTAAAGCATAACATTTTTGTTTACTGCTCAGGAAGAATAACAAAAGAAGCATTAAGTGTTAAAACCTGTAAGTAAATTATCTTATGATTTTTTTGGGGGGCGGGAAACAAGGAGGTAGGGTCAGGTGTCTATTGGCATTTTATTTTTCTTTCTCCTTTGTATAGCTTCTAATGTGTAAGGTTTCCAGTCAACCAGAACATAGACGTCATGTCCTCTGCCATACACACCTTGAAATTCATAGAAATAAAAAGTCATTTAATTACTGGATATAAAAATAGCTCTTCTTCAGATATATTGCTTCCTTGAAGTTCTTACGGTCAAATACTTGTTCTGCTTGCTGCCATATTAAGCATAACACCTGAACTACTGAAACATGTCTGTAAATTCTAGGATGAAGACTTAAGGCAATTCTGACATTAATTCATTCTGATCCTGTGCTTTGCACTTGCTCTGTTGCTTTAACTAAAAATTACTGTCTGTATGAATGATACCTTATGAATTATTTTCTTTATCTCTACTAAAACTGTACTTACATCAAGTCATTATTTGAAAGTCTAAGTCACAGCTTAAGAATAGAGCAGAAGACTGTAAATGGCAAACCCTATACATTAATTATTTTGTTGTATCTACATCATAAGATTTAAAGACCTTAAGCTGCACCTGTGGTAGTTGCAACATCTGTTTTGTGAGAGAATTTTTGAACAAATTAATTCAAACCTGGTATAAATATGCAGAATTTTACCCTATGTAGTTTGCTTAGAGGTAAATCCAGGTTACGTACCATCCAGAGGTACGATAAATTTTTCACTTTATGAAGTACAGTAATATTTGCTGTGGCGTCACACAACATGGTGACAAAAAAACACTGTAGGAGTATGAAAAGCACATCTTTGCTGAAAAGTGCCTATGTTCAAATGATGTGTACAGCTTTTTGGTGAAAGGTGCGATAGCTATCGAGAAAATCTTTGTTAACCTTTAGAGAAAGATCTTAGGTATCTGAGAGTTGTTTTGTTTGTGAAATATCTATACTGTGTATATTTTATCTCATTGTTCTAAAAATATATAAAACTCACACAGGCTGATAAAAGTTGATGTGAACCAAACAAACAGGTGAAGATGTGGGAAATGCTGCCACTCCTCAACTGCCTGCCACTGATAAAACAGGCATCATGAATTTTCACAGCACAGTGGCTTTATGCTCCCTGATAGAAGAGTTTAACTTCTGCTCTATGGATTTTGTCTTAAAGCATGATTTATGACTCCCAAGAGTTTATGATTCCCACGATGAAGAATGTTTCTCTACCTGGGCTGGCAGCTCTCTCTTGGTATTACTTGTATCAACACCTCCCTTCTCCTACTGCAGCTCCCCCGCCCAGCAGACATTAAATAACACACACTGTCACTGCCAGCAGTGGCACACATAGCAACATGATTATCACCATTTCTTATGGAAAAGTTAGCAAACAAAAAGGAGAAAACATGCAAGCTTCAAACAGCTTAATAAAGGGGAGCAAGTTAAATATAAATGCAAGAGCTGGGTAGAAAAGCAGACAAATCCCCACATATTATCGATGTATCCCAGTCTGTGCCAAGAGACAAGCAAAATCGGAATTATTAAGTTACACAAAAAATAAAGCACTATTTCCCCCTCACCCACCTACTAAATAATAAGCACTAAATAATGTACTTTAAAAAAATCTGTCTCTGTTCAGAGCCTTAAACTACCTTTCTCCTATGGTTAAAAACTGCCCCTACAAACCCATGAAGGTGAGACAAAATAAGTTCCGACATGAAACACCTGAGCATGTTCCTTCCAAGGTGAGTATTCTTACTGAATTCTGTGGGCTACTTACGTGTTTAAATGTGTACTCCAATATTTTGATATATTGAGGTGTGGGTCATTCAAAGTTATATTAATAGTTTCTATTCCAGTAAACTCTATGTGCTTGGAAAAAGAAAGTTAAAAACATGTAACAAACACTTTAAATAAATGCATTTAAAGCTGTATGAAACACAACATTAAACAGTAATAATTTCTGTGATTCCAGCAACTATTTTCAAGGCGATGTAGCTTTAATTTTGCCTGGTATTCAGTATGAGATTGGGAGGATAATGGACATTTTTTTAAAATTTGACTTCAGTTGCATGAGTGAGGCCCTTCTGAAATTTCCCAAGTGACATCAAGATCCCCCACCTTGTGTAATTTGGAACTGAAACTCCTGAGATGCTGTAAAGCGTGCACAAGCTGAGGGAGGCATGAGGAAAATGTCAGTTCATCACTCTGCAATTTCAGCCTGACCCAAAACAAGCAACAAAAGAATCACAGTTCAGACACTGTTCAGAAAAGGCTCAACACAGTAACTTTCTCATCTAAATTAACTCCTATGCTAGTAAAGAAAAACGCAAGTAGTATTTAGTGGTTTTAAAGGAATTAATCAATATTTAGAGAAAAAGATCATTGTTGTCATAGGAGACATTTAAAGCATGTCCTTTTATCAAGTAAGAGAGGTTTTTGTTCCTTACTAAATATTTAATCAGAACAGATAAAGAAATCTCTGCAAAATCTCCTTCAAGCCACTAGAACATGAGCACTTCTCCATGAAAATAAATAGTTAAGCTGTAATGTAGCTCATCTAAGCCACACTAATAAGTTATTAGACTGGTAATACAATTCAATCCTAGCAAGTGTAAATGAGGGAGACAGCTTGAATCCTTATTGAATACTAAGATTAGGAATTTGTTTATGGAAAGCTGACTATAAAATTATTTAAACTATGCATATTGGAACATTAATATGCATAAAAAGAAACAGCATTTCAAAAAATCACTAGCTAATTAGGTAAGCATAATATTTTCTGTTGTAAGGTTAAGTATTTCCATATGAAAATAATGCAAACATTGCTTATATATTCTGTAAAAAGCTAAGAAAACTGTGATGTAGGTATGTACAATCTGACTCAGAGCACTGTGTTATGTCCTGCTTGGTTGGCTGCGTTAGTTGACCAGCTTATTTTTAAAGTTGTTCTTTTCTGCAAATACCAGGCTAGTAATCCACCAACAGAATTCATTGTCTAGTGTAGCTGTCAGTCCTGAAACCATATTTTCCAATGCTTATCTAAAATGTCTTACTCCTAAAAAACCTTAGATACAGACCAGAATTATAGAACCCTTTGAGGGTACAGGAACAACTGGAAAATACGGTCACTACATAACTGACTGTTCAGCCATCCTCTTCGTTAGAGAGATCAGTCAGTGGCTCAACACAATTAGCATGAGCCAGGAGCAGAGCTTGAGCAGAAAGAAAGATGGATCAGCTTAGAGAGAAGAACATTTTTTCAGATTGTCTGGTTTTGATGATTTTTTTCTGTAAAATTTTCAGAGAACTGGCCAAAGCTTGTTATTAGCAAATATCTTCGACAGCCTGTGTGGAAGGGTGAAGTCCTACGAGACTGGAAAAGGACAAACCTTATCGAGAAGGAGGACAGAGAGAATTACATCCCTGCTGCTTTAACAGCAAATCCCAGAGCAATCTGGGATATAGACAAGTTATTTCAGAGCACTTGGAAGATAACAGGGAGACAAGTAGCAGCCTCCGTGGACTTACAAAGAACAAATCCTGTCAAATGTAAATGGAGTCGGCTCGAGAGAAGCGGTCACTGCAGCGCCCGCGCCGCAGCCGGCGCGGAGGCAGCAGAGGGAGCCGGAGCGGCACCGAACGCTCCGCGAGGAGGGGAACGGGGCTGGGGGTGATGGAGGAACAGAGACAGCTCCTGGGGAACGGGGCTGGAGGGGATGGAGGAGCAGAGACAGCTCCTGGGGAACGGGGCTGGGGGGGATGGAGGAACAGAGACAGCTCCTGGGGAACGGGGCTGGGGGGGATGGAGGAACAGAGACAGCTCCTGAGGAACTGGGCTGGTGGGATATGGAGGAGCAGAGACAGCTCAAGGGGAACGGGGCTGGGGGGACATGGAGGAGAAGAGACAGGATGCGGGGACGGAATATCATGGGCAAGCTACTAGAGACCTTGATGAATTTTCAGTTCAATTAGCATCACCAGTTATTTCTGCTCGTGATAGAGCCTTCGGCCATACGTGAAGTGTGAAAGTTTATGAAAATTGCAGCCAGGAATCCTCCTGTACCCTGCGATAGGGATGTGAGAAGTCGTTAGTTATGAGAAATTCAAATACTTCATTTTTGCAGAAGCAAATGAATAGAAGGCCAAAGAACAGGGGTTATCTTCCTGCTCTCTGTTAGCTGATTTACAGATCTCGTATCTTAGGTCTAGTAAAAGGTAGTTAAAAAATCCCCAGAGGACTGGCAAAATATAAATCGATTTTTAAAAATCTGCCATAGATAACCTCAATTGAGTAAACACAAAGTTCTTTGCAGTATGAGAAATGATAGGATTAATGTTTATGCTTTTCATCCGACCCTACTTCGGTCTCAATAGAACTTTAAAGTAATTATCAACGAATTAAACTTGTGCAACAGTAAATAAGCAGCAAACGGTGAGTTGATCTTACGACGGTGTCCCTTCCCGGCTGTCTGCCTAAGCCAGGGCAGCGCTCGGTCCCGCCGGGCGCCTCTGCATCGTCACTCGCACCCGCGGGAGGCCTGGGCAGCCCCGGGATGTCCGTCCAGCAGTTCAGTAACGCGCTGCTCCCGTTTTAAAGCAGTGGGCCGGGGGCGTAGCGCCGGTCCCCGTGCCCCGGCAGCTCGGCGCAGCCCGGCCACCGCCGCCCCGCCC
>VZTH01006739.1:143476-253808 GCA_013397815.1 Aleadryas rufinucha | reverse complement strand
CGCTACCCTGGGTGTCAGACGGAGCGGCGGCGGGCTCGGGGCTCCGTCGGGGTGAAGGAGGATGGGGCTGAGCTCAGCCGGTGCCTCCCAGGTTAATGTCAGTACTTCAGCCCCCCCGCCGCCCAGACCTCGCAGGTTATTTAGCACTGACTTACTGGAAGGTGAAAAGGATGGTCCTTGGAAGCGGATGCTCTATTGCATTGAACACCAATCCTCAAATCGTGTCTCCAGTGGTCATTTTCATAGGCTAGGAGTGCTCGCTCCCACGTTTCGGGTGCCTTTTGGATTGATTTTGAATTCTGAAAGATCGGAGCGCTTGGAGTAGGGATAATGGTCTAAAATACAGAGAGGCAGTAAGCAATATCTTTCTAATGTGCTTGGTCATATTGGGCCATAATGTAATAACATAATTGAATTTAATTATTTTAAAGTGAAATAGTAATAGCATTTATTTATTTATTTATTTATTTATTTATTTATGTCTCTGGCATTAAGGATGGCAGTCTTTGTTATCATTTTAAGAAATTCACAAACACTCAACTTTCTCTATCTCCAGATAAAGAAAAGCAGGCGCAGGGACACAGAGGTTTGTTTCCTGCATGTGTGTATGCCAGGGTACTTTCTGTGACAGTGGTGTACAAAAGGCTCTGTGGATTGACGACCATTGCTTTGTCAGTGCTCTTGCTTGTGAGTGCATTTGACATAGAAGCAAATGACTTCAAGTAATTTCAGTCTGCTTTTTAGGCTTTATTTTCTCGTTCCTTTGTCATGTAGTATCTGAACTATACTGCTGAATAGATGAAAGGGATAATGCGTTTACTGAAGACTTAATATGTAGTCGAGTATAAGAGTCATTGTAAAGTAGGAGCTCTATGCACAGAGTTCTCCGCTTGCCTTGAAGTGCCTCAGCTGCTTCAATGTAACAATGAAAGTGAAAATATTTACACTAATGAGATTCTGTAAAACCGGAGAGATGAGAGTGGATTAAATAGATTTCTCTTTGGCTAATATTAGATCTTGTCTTAGGAGTTTACTATGTTTCTGTCTCTACAAAGAGAGAAAGAGAGCGCTGTGTGTTTCTATCTGCACGTTGCTGTTAGACTTAAGTGTCTGGATCCATGACTGAAAGATTAATGACCCTTTTGAAGACCTAGTAAAATGTAACACTTGCTGCCATCACACCTTCTGTGAAGTGTTGTGCCTGGGGATCTGGGTTTAATTGTTTTTGTAATAAAAGACATAGGCAATATTTTCATAGCAGTTATCCATTTTATTACCTAATAACAGGAGGCTTATGGTGTTATACATTTTGTTTCTTTTTATAAAATATTGAGTAATGACCCTTGCAAAGAATACTGATAAAGAAATGAGTGCCACTTCTAGCTATTATGTCAGCAGTTAAAGTGTGGATACCAGGTAGTTCTGAAAAGTTTATATGATTTTGAAATGTAACTTTAACTGGAGACCAGGCAGGGGTTTTTAAAGGTGTAATATAAACACAGTACACCCATCTTTGAGGTTTTGCTCATTTTATCAAAATAGGGAATAAATAAATGTTGTACAAATGCATTACTTCCTGTGTTACTCTGTCATTCAGATACCTCAGAGCTTAACAGATGCCTAGTGGCTTAAACTTCTACAAAGAAAGGTCATGTTTTCTAATTCAGTGACAATAAAGAACCGTAATGATTTAAAAATAACTGTAAGGATTTTTTTCATGTACCGTTACAGGTTATGAGAAACCCTGATTTAGCCAATAGTTATCACTGGGATATATCTAGATATGGCTTTTTGTCTTAATGCTGAAGTTGTTACTGAATAGTTGGATTTATAGAGGGAAATGCCAAAAGGGGAAGAAAGAATAGGAATTATTGTCATTAAATACTCAGATCATGGAAAGTAAGTTTGGATTTTTGGAATTTATGGTGGATCTGGAGTTCTTTGGGAACTCCTGCTTCCCTAAAAAGATAGAGTTACTTTCATGTCGCTTCTTGTAGTGAAGGCAACATTTCAATGATTCTGCTCAAATGTGTCGAGATTTTAGAATGAAGACAAAATGTTCTCAATGTGCCTGTGAGTCAGCTGGGCATGGTGAAGTTGGTAATGCAGAAAGATTGCTGAGAGTCAAACTTGGAGATTGCACATCAATTTTACTCCTGAAGATTTTACTGTAACTGGTTTTGATGTATCTGTGGATGCTGGTGCTGGCATGGGAAAAGAATAAAACTGACATCACGTACACATGAGATACTTCTGAAAGTCCGGAGCTTTCCTATCACCAAGTGACATATTTTACTTAGGCAAACCAATTCCATGATTTCATGTTATAATTGCTTTAGTAACTCATTATTTATTTAACAACAGAAATTAGAGGTCCTTCTAGTGCATCCATCCTATGAATTATGCATTTGTATATATCTCACGTTATTTATAGTTTGAATATACTTTGCTTTGCAAACTTCAGGCTACTTTTGTTATGGATTGTCTGGTCCCCCATTGTGGGACATTTGTCTAATTTACCTCAATTTCTTTTCGTGGTTGTGAATTTTTTCCCACTTCTCTTGACAATACTTGTAGTCCGTAAAGGAGACATAGAATACTGTGTTGAAGTATCTTAAACTTTGGTCTGAGCAAAGAAATCACATGTATTCCCAAGAAAATTGTACAAAAATTATAGTGGATTCAATCTGCCTTTTTTCTGTGGGAATTTGAAATTGGCCATTTCTCAGGTTTACACTGAGATAATTTGATGAAATAAACTGAAATGAACAGATACTAAAGTTCCATTAACTTCATAATCCCTAAATCTTTATTTGTTTTTCTTCTAAAAGCAGTCTTCATTTCTAGTGACTAAAGTAATGACTACTCTGTTATTTTTAATGATGTGTAGAATCCAATGAAATAGTTTTTCTTTACCAGGAAAGTTGTATGTAAAAATTAATTTGTGTTCGTGCCCCATGAAATAATTTGAGAGACATAAGGTACAAAATAACTAGTTGGGAAATGAAAAAACTTCATGATCAACTTGGTAATTTGCTTAAAAATACAGAATTGGAACTTAGCTAATTGCATTGAATTGCATGATGTTTATTCGATCCCATGCTAGTGCTAATTTCATTAAAAGGCTATCACATGAAGGAATATTAAATTATTAATGTATTTTAAAATACTGTCATACATGCTTTGTTGTAGTTGGTTGTCTTGTTTGTTTTTTAATTTATTTTTTTCCCTCTCTTTTGGTTGATAATTTTCTCTTGTTCTTTTGCTTTGCTGCTTTTTAATATGTTTTTAGTTATTTTATAGATTGCGTCAGTAATCAAAACTAGAAAACAAGTAGTGTCCAAGCATACTGAAGCAGCACTCTGACTTTGCAGCAGTTCTCTCCTATCCAGTCTGATTAGTGATGAGTGAATGTTCCACTTCTGAGCGTGACGTGGTAGCCACTGGTGCAATGCATTTTTGAGTTAGTGTTCCAGTTATTCTTTTAGTAGCAAAGAGATCCCTTTGGTCTTGGGGAGGATTTGTTGTGTTTAATCATTGTATTTCCACACCTAGAACAGAAAATACTTTTTAGACGTAATTGTAGACATCTTATTTAAAATGGAATTCTAGAAGGATGTAGTCTGAGTTTAAGAAACTCAAGGAAGGAACTGATATTATAGAAACTGGACAGTAGATTATATTTTAAATTTTGTTCTTAGAATTATTTTCATAATTTTTTAAGTTATTTTTTTATTTGCCCCCTGAATTTCTGCCTGATTGTTCTTCTTCATTCTCTCCCTTTTGTCTTGTACCTTTAAATACCAGATGAATTTGTTCTTATCTTTGATCATAGTATTTGAATGTTTGTAGACTTTACTGCAGTGATTTCAGGTTTTTTGTCCTTTGACTCCTGCTTTTGTATTTTTATCTTGTGTTGGGTTCTTGCTTCTTTTTTATTTGAATTTATTTTTGGTCTCAATAGACTTCTAGTAATGTGGTGTTTAATGCTGAATGCAGAAATCCAGAGTTAGCCAACTGCTTCAGGAAGAAGGATTGTTGTTTCTTGACTCACTGGTCTAATACTTCAGCGTGAGCAGTATGCATTTTATTGGCCAGGTTATTTCAGATTGCACTGGACAGTGCTGTGTAAAAGGACATCCTTTAATCTAAGTGCTAAATCACCTTGGTGTCAGTATCCTGATTAATTCCTCACTTGATCCTGTTTTCTATTAAGTGCTGACATCCCTTCTGAAAAGTCTCTAATTCTTAAATTTATAATGAATTCTCTAGTACATTTAAAATGCTATTTTCCCCATTCTGTACTCATTAATGAAGGGTATATACTTAGGTTATGTGGTTATTGTGATTCAAATGTTTTGTGACATGGCCACTCTGTTTGCTCTTTACCTTTAATAACAGTAACATGTAGAGTTAGACGCCCTTGAATTTTCTTTTATTTGGATGTCGTTTAGCCTGACTTTTGAATACTGTGTTGTGTCCTGCTGACTAGCTCGGCTCATTCTTGCAGTACTTTCAAGATTCAGAATTTAAGTATTTGCACTGATGAATATCCTCTATGTGTGAGAAGAGGCTGTGAGGGCTCAGTTTGTTTTACTTGGAGGCGACTAAGGGGGATCCACGTGCCATTCTCAGCCACCTAATGGGTGGTCACAGAGAACATGGAGCAGGATTTTTCCCAGATGTGATCAGTGAAAGGAGGAGAGGGGACACGTGTTATAGTAGGGGAAGGCCCAGTTAAATCTAAGGAAAAAAATTCCTCGCAATGATGGTGGTCAAACACTGGAACAGGCATTTAGAGCAGTTGTAGGACCTTCATCCTTGGAGATTTTGGGCTTGAGTGGCCAAAACCTAGGCCTGAGCAGGGGTTGGAGCAGAGAACTCCCTCAGGTTTCTTCCAGTCTAAACCATTCTGTATATACACACCCCTGTATTTTTTTTTTCCGCCATTAGATTTTGCATTTGCGTTTCACTCTTGTCCTGTTCCTGCCTCCCCTTTGCTGGACATTTGAATTATTTCCCTGTTGTTATATATGTCTGTTTTACATCAAATCTAGACTGTACCTGGATGCTGACAAACTTTGTGCTGTGCAAGCAGGACTCCTAAGATGGCAATATTACTGTTAGATATCTGAAAAATACTTGGTGTGAATTTCAGGACACTAAGTTTGCATCTCCTTTGGTCACAAATGTATATATTCACATTTCAGTCACTGTTGAGGTTTTTTTCAATTTACAATTGTGTGTCACATGGAACTTAGGGGCGTAATTTTTTTTCTGTGAGTTCTTGTCTGCAAGTGCAGTGTTGTTCAGGTACCTCATGAACTCTGATCTCCGGGGTTGCAGTAGAGCTGATGAAGTTCTGCAGTGTGGCAATGTGTCATTTCAAATAGCACAGAATAAATGAATGTAAAATCAAGTTTCTCCACCCAGTTTATTTTAGCTGTTACAACATCTGGTTCCTCTTAGTGTAGTAGAAATGTATTTCTAGTCAGAAATCTTAGCTTTTCAAATTAGCATCTTGCCTTGAAGCATATCATGTGAAAATACGTGAGTAAGAGACTATTCAGCAGTTTCCTAAGCAGTGAATAAAGAATTGTGCTGTGATTTTTGCCATGGGATCTAAACAAATTTGTTGTAAATATCTGTAGAATAAAACTGGAATAATGTAATAACCCAAACTGTCTCAGTTATATGAGAGATTATTATTTGGGTTAGTTATTATTTGGGTATCATCTACACACTGACCTTTGTGACTCTTTGTATTGTCTTTTCCAGTATCTTGAAATGCTCTCTTTAAATTTTGTTAAAAGTAGTTCTTTTTAAAGGCTAGTCAAGTCATTACACAGTGCAAACTATGTGGTTCTGAAAAATTCCGACATGTAAATGAAAGTTTCATGTGTTGGTTTTCAGTAATTTTTTGTGATCAATGTTTGCAAAGAGCTGGATCAGGTGTAAAGTAACTGAATAATAGCAGAAGATATGCTATGCTAAGATGCTTCAGCTTTTCATATGATGTATTTTATTGCAGTTTATGCTCTTTGATCTAAGAGAATCACTTTGAAATGATATCTGCTTAAAACCATCATTGTTTTACTTTCCTTTGAAATAATCTAACTTGATGTTGTCACGTGTATATTATGTAGCTCTGGAAATCACCTTTAGTGGAGCAGGTTCCCAATAAAAGTGGAGTTGTGTGACTTGACTCAGTGTTACAGGAGGTAGGATTGCTCCCCTCCTTTTGGGGGCTCTCAGAATCTTGTACATGCTCTTCTGAGAAGTGATTGTTTGAGATCAGTAATTTCTGAAGTGGCATTTAGCAGGATATTGCCTGATCATGGGCTCATGAGTCTAGAAATCTTAGAAGATGATGAATTAAAATTAAAGTTCCATTTTAATAGGCAGATATGGGTCTGCTGAAAACAATGTCGACTTGACCACAAACACAGGTTGGCTGGTTTTTGGTTTTGCAGTTGCTTTTGGCACTCTCACAGCTCACTCTGTTCTTGTTAAATATCAAACCCCTGTGATGTTTTGTGTTAAAATTGTGTTCCAATTAATCCTGCAGTTTAATTGCATGGAAAAAATAACTTTGCTAGCTTTCATTTTCTGTCTTTCAATTTAATTGCATTCCCCTGTTGTATTTTTCCCATTTATGAGTTATTCCACTCTTCCCTCCGTGTGCATATAGTGAATCTCTTTCTTTTTGAAATGTCGTTTCTGAACTGAATAAATTCAGTTAATGATATTCCTGTTGTTTGTTGGTTAATCTAAATATAAAGTTTTTGTACAATGCTAAATCCCATTTTTATGTATGCCGAGAGGTTATCTGTTCTCTTTACAGCTGCACTAGAGGGAAGGCTTAAATAATAATAATAATTTTTTTATATACTTTTGATTGTGGTATGGTGATCCCCAAATGAAAGGGTCCAAATTTTCCCATATCATTTCAAAAGCACTTTTTTTGGCAAAAGTAGGGCTAACTGCATTAAAATTTCTTAGTGGCATTTAAGTCAAAATCTGAAGGTAAAACCAGTTTAGTATGTGTATTTGACACTGTAGAGCAGTGTTTATTAAGTCTTGAGTTGTTTTTTTTAAGGAAAAAAGGTAGTCTTATTCAGCTTTTTTGTTTCTGTAGAGTTTTTCCAATTTATATGTTACTGGAATAAAGTAAACTCCAAAATAAATGTCCTCTGGAGCTAAACTTGTCATTTGTCAATATGAATTCACAAAACATAAACTGTCATTTTATTATTAGGAAAAAGATCTAAAATTGTGATTCAGTTGTAATTTTCCAACAATTTTGTAACAACGGAAAGGCTCATCAAAATAAACATTGAAAAAGTAATGTTTGCTTGATAAGAAAACTCTTTGTTTTTTCCATTGGCTGTGTCTAATCTCTTACAAAAAGAAGCACTCATGCACTCAAAAGCTGATTTGTGTGCAGCATATGGAGCCTGTTTGAGTTCAGCAATACATATCACTGCCCTATATTATTTTTCAAGTTCACCTTGATTTGCTTTACAATACAGGCTGTGAAAATTACAATGTATCTTTAGTATTATATTCTGGTGTAAACCTGAAAAAGTAGCTGTAGATTTTATAGGAAGGTCTGGAAGTGATACATAGTGAGTAGGAATGGGTGTATCAGGATTTGGTGCTTGCAATTCTCACTGCCTTGCTGAGTCACACTGGGCAAAAACTCATAGAACCTTTTTACTTACATTTCTTCTCTATAAATTCAGTTAATCCTGGATGTTCAAAAGGTTAATTTGTGAATACATATGAAGGTTCTAAGAATGCTGAGTGAGAAGCACTTTGTAAGGAAGCATAATATTGAAATGCCAGATTCTGAATTACACATCAGCGATCCTATCAGGATATATTTAAATTTTAATGAAAAAAGCCTTCTCATTAAAGAAAAAAAATCAACCACTTGGACTATTTTTATGTCTGGCAAATATTCAGTCTAGCAGTTTACAGATTAATTTAGTTGCATAATGTTCTTTCCCACTGGAAACAGGGCAATATACCAATGATCAGTATTTCAAAGACTTCTGTAGCAAAGGTGTTTGTGAACAAGGTGCTCTTGAAATAAGGTAAGAACAGAATTCAAATTGACTGTGAAAGTAGGGTTGTTTTACTGAGATAAGGTCACTGAATGTTAATCATTTTGAGAACTTTGTTGTACCTCATGTATTAGTTGCAACAGCAACTGTATTGTCAGTTTGAGAAGACTTTGGGGTAGCTGTAAGAACAATAGCTGTAAAAAAGGTAACAGGATATGGTTCCTTTTCTTTCCAACAAGTCTCTCTTTCAGCCTAGGTAGCCCTTATCTGGTCCTTTGTGCTGGATCTAAAAAAGCTGAAGCTTGTTGACAACAAGTGTACAAGAGAAGGAATAACTTCAGTCAGCCATGCCTATTCTGGATAAACTCTGATTCTTTGGGAGGAAGACCCACATGTTTTGGTGGGTGTATGTGGTATAATCTTCACTGAGCCTGGGTGTTCAACATGCAATTTAAAGATGTGCAGATAATGTCACAAGAGAGCAGAAGCTGTTCTAGAACGTTGTTCCCTTCTATGAACAAATAGTACTTGGTTCCCTGAAATCAAGTTGAGGTAACTTTATTTACAAGATAGAGAAGGCAGAAATAGATATCACCCCAAGAAAGATTAGTAGATATGGAAAGATTTGAATAATCTGGGAATAAACTTGTTCACTTTTATGCAGAGACAAACAGGAAGAGTTTGAAGGTAATCTTGAAACAAGGACAGTCCTTTAAGAAGCCAACATCAATGAGACTGTTAAATTCTTCTGGGCATCAGCTATTAATCAAATCATGTAGCTAAGGAAAGTAAATGGACAATTTTTTGTAATTTTCCAGACTTGGTACGTTGCTGTGATCTCCCTTTGACATATATATTAGTTATATATATTTTCTATTTTCTGTTTTGTATATAGAAATGTATGTGTTTGTCCATAAGGACAGTAACTATCACCAAGAACCACATGACAATTCTCAGGTGTCCTATTCAGCCTTAATGATTTGTACTTTAAATTCAGCAAACCTGTAAAAATTCATGCAAATTTTATTTATATCTTTGCTTTAAAGGTGATGTATGGTTTCTTCTGCTGAAGAAATTAAGCAAATTGTTAAATACCTTTATCAAAATCAAATTAGTGAATGAATTTGTGTAATGGCTAACCAAAACAAATTTTTTATGTTTCACACACATCTAGCAGTCTATTAATAACTTATGATTGACTGTATACTTCTACTTCTATTGTAATCTAATTTTCAGGGAAATTTAGCCATTTTCAGACAAACTGAACATTAAACAGAAGGAAGAAGGCCATGCAAAAGTCTGATAATAGTTTATGAGCTAAATGCCTTTTGTGTTGAGATTTCTAATTCTGCTGTCTGGTGGCAGGAGTTTTCTGGCATTTATTGCAACTATGGAACACCGAGGTTGTGTTGCTGTATGTGGGGATCTGAGAAACGTTCTCATTTGAGAATGTCTTTGAACTTCAGGGAGTTGGGTTACACGAGGTTTACTGACATAGGCAGGGTCTGTGAGATGAGATACTTGATTAATTCTTTTTAAGGCTACAGTGTTCTGTGTGATGATGGCATATGTGACAACTGAAGAAAATGGTGTTGAGTCCCCTGGGAAATTAACATGTTCAATTGAGGGGAGGACAAATTGACTTAATTTACATAACTGTAATAGACTCTAATGTTAAAATTTGTCTAACTATTGCCTTTTAAAAGTAATGGAAAGGTACTGAGTTGATGTTACAGAAATTCTTGATAATCTTTCAGAGGGTGTGTGGGGACCTGGCTTGTACAGAGGATTCTAAAAATGTGGAACATTAGAGAGCTGATGGGACTTGACTATGATACCACTTAATGCTGATGTAAACTCATGGTCATTTCTTTGTCTATGAAAATAATAAATGGAAGTTTAGAAATAGTTATTTCAGTAACCATTTGAGCTTTGGTTCCTTGGAATGTACCAAAGAAATTCTCTAAAGTGAAAGAATGCAGGAGCAAGGTCAGCTGTGCCACTTGATTCCAAAACACCTTTCTCCCTAGTTAAACATCTTCCCCTGCAATCATACAATTTCAACTCTTTCTGCAGGTGAGTGAGAAAGGATGGATCAATAGTTACAGTGATTCTGCCTTTTCACAAAGGCCTGCTTAGGCACAGCACGATGGATCTATCAGTTACAGTTTGCTCTCTGATTATCAAGTCCTGCTGGCAGTAGCGTTTAGCAAGCCAGGATATGGCCCCAAACTTTGCTGTGTTTGGTTTAGGAACATGGAGGCTTTTCTGTTAATGTAACATATTAGTGAGTGATTTAACCATATTTTGTGTTTACACACATAAAATTATGAGACATAATGTAAATCATTGTACTAATCAATTGAAGGATACTCTGGAATGACAGCTGTGCTAACAAACCTTAGTATGTGACATACAGCAAACACAAGTGTAGTATCTTAGTTATTTTTGCATGACATATGTGCTTTTCACTTTGTAATCAGTACTGCAGCATTTTCCAACTTCACATTTCTAGTTCTGAGGACATTTTTCTTTTCCAAGATACATTTGCATCCAGCTCCATTCTGTATTCTCAGATTTTCTAAGCTCTTTGCCTGTGGTGTGGAAGTTCATCCCACTTGGAGGTGGGGACTTTACTGCCAGCAGCTATTGAACTCTGAGAGCTGCTGGCTGGCAGAGGCTCTTCCAGGCTTCTTGGCAGTAAGTGGGGCAGTTCTGTGAAGCTGAAGTTCTGTGAAATCTCGAGAATTTGAAGTTACCCTGGCAGTCTTATGGCTTTGAAATTCTCTTCTCTGACTTTGAGAGTGGGGCTGCAGCTGAGGGCTTCAAGGGGCAGCGTCCCCTGATCTTGGAGCAGAGCATTAGTGCTGCAGGAGGGAGAGAAAGTGTCTGTCAGAAACACATCTGTGATTTGGCCTCCTCTGATCAGAGGTGCCAGCACAAAGCTCATTTTAATCAATGAACCGTCATTTTCTGATAACCCCTATGTTCAGCTAGAAGTTTCTACCACTTGTGGTGTCTAGAGAGGAAAGTTCCTGAGTATTTAATGGTTTATTGATTTAGATGTTAACCTTGCCATTACCTAATCTAATTTTGGAGATAACTGTAAAACTGCTGAGTACCAGTTGTTGATCTGCACAGTTTATTTTTCTCTTTTTTTTTTTAAATAACAGAGATGAGGTTTTCAGTTTTTGAAGGGAATTGTAAAGGTGTTAGGTTGATTGCTGATCAGCCTAAGCTGATGAAACTTGTATCCCTCATTTCAGAAGAATTTGCTTTCTTTCTAAAGACAATAATGTCAAACCCAGAGGGAACCAAAGTTGATGTAGGGATGTTTCAGTGCAGAAACTAATTTGCAGTCATTCTACTGCAATTATGGATGAGTAGAATAATAAGTCATTCATAGTCCCTTTAAACCTCATGAAGTAAGTGGGATGAAGATGAATATGGAATACAATGTTGTGTATCTGCATTTCTTTAGTGAAGACGTGAAATACAGGCAGCATTGGGGGAAAAAAAGGACAAAAGTTAAACCTTATTGAATGACTTTTAAGCTTGTATAACAGAAATATTTGCCATAGATATTCATAATAGAGGAAATCAATACATTCAGGCTTAATCACAAAGCACTTGTGTCGGTGCTCTGGAGTTTGACAGTTATAGAAGCTTTGATTTCATGTACAAAATATGCTCTGAGCAAGGGAAGTTTGCACTGCTGCATTGGCTGGTTTGGAAAGCGAGAACTGGGCTGAGGCCCTGGTCTGACATCCACACCCACAGCAGCGCTGCTCCTGAATCACAAAGCTGCCCTTGCCTTTGACCTTCACAGGGTTTGGAATACATTTGAGGATACTAGCTAGATGAGTGAATATATACTTCAAACGGCCATCAGAAGGCAATCTATTTGAAATATTTTCTAGGTATGTTTTCCTGGTCTTCCTCTACCTTTATCAGAATAACATCTGTTCAATTCCCAGTTTGTTTGATGCTTAGACATCTGTTCACTGCAGTTGCAGGAATGTAATTTTTGTAGCTTCTGTTGTTGTCTTTTAACTGTGAGTTGCATAAATAAAGTTAGCTTCTAAAAATAGTTTTTATTTTCTTCTTAGACAAAGAGGATTTAGATGCTGAAAAAGTCTGATAGCTTCTTTTCTTGCTTGACTTGCATTTCAGTTGCATTCTGGGATTTTCATTTCAGTACTGACAGTTCTTTAGGTATAAGTAAAAGGATAGTTAGTTTGAATTTTCTGTGTCTCTGCTAGGTGAATTCACATAAAATGTCAGAGAATTTGACTGTTGGCCTTTCCTTTGGCACCTGCCCATATTCCAGGTCTGAATAAATGCATTAATGATGCTGCATAGTGTTCCAGGTGTCCTTAGCACTCTCACAGGTATGAGAGGATTATGAATTTCTCTGGTCCTATTATTGTGTTATATACCATTGTTCATGTGGATACAGCAACCCAAATGATTTTTAGCCATCTCTATGGATTTTTGAATTTTGCTTCCTCTTAGACCAGCATTGTTCTTTAATACAGAAGCAGACATGGTTAGACATCTGCCATAGGATTTCACACGAATAGAAATATTAAGAACTAATTTTTGGCATCAAGGTATTAATTGGGATATACAAGAAGCGGATAATTTATAGAAAAAACAGTCAAGTTTTCATTGCTGATGAGTTTTCAAATGTAATAATCATATTTATTCCCCTTTCCTTTTTTTTTTGGTAGCAAGTCTGGTTTACATTTCCATAGTGAATGGAATCTAGCTGGAGAACTAACTAGAGTGATCCAGTTAGTTTGCGTTTACTCCTATTAGACAAATTATGGACTTATCCTAGGTAAAATATTTTTGCTCAGCAGCAGTAACCTCAGCAGTGACTTAATAGCTAGAAATATTGTCTACATTTTTAGTTCTGAAAAATTTAGTAAAACTTGCTCAATGCTTGACAAATTTAGCAGATTTCCCTGTTTTTGACTATCTCAACCCTGGCTTTCACTTATGGCTTTCACTTATGGCTTTCACTTATGGCTTTCACTTATGGCTGTTAAGTAATGCTGTTATTTCAGAATGTATTTGGGTCTTTAGCTTTTTTGGATCTCATTTCCGCTTTGGCCAGTGGCTAACATGGAGGTCACGTGCCTTTTTGCTGAGGTCATATTGCACAGTCATCTGCATCAGCTTGGAAGTGTGAGTGGATTGTATCTCTTCTCATTCCAGACTGAATGAGAGGATTCTTCTAAAAAAGAAGTTTCTCTGAAGTTCCTTTTTGTGAAATATCTTGGGAGTCAGTCTATATAGTTCTTCACTGCCGATAATTTTTGGTTTTATTGATAAGACTGAGTTTCTGAGGGACTAAGTCCTTCAATGAGTTTTTCCAGTTGTAATTACAGTTTCATAATTGTTTTACTGTTTCTGTTTATTCTGGAAAGGTGTTCCTGGAGTGAGTAAATGGCTCTTATCACCAGGTTAGCTGAGAATGGGAATTGTACTTGAAAATCATATGAAGCACAGAGGCGTAATTCTGAACAAATTTTCAATATTTTACTATAAAATTAAAAATGCTCTGTGGAAAATCAGATGACAAAAGAACTCTTAGCATTGCAGTTCATCTTCTTGTTTTGTTTCAACTAACTAGACCATGTAACAACCTTCTTATTTTTCTACACTTGTGATAACTCAGTACAGATTGAGTAAGTAAAATCTGAGATTCCATTCTTGCATGGGTTTTGGAACAGATTTAGAATAATCTATTGTTGAAGCTATGTAACAACAACTTCTTCCTAGCAACATTTAAAATAATTATCTACAATGATGCATTTGATCTTAACAGTTTAATTGGACTCCCATCATTAATGTAGATATATGCAAATATACCCAATGGTGTGGCAAGTGAGGTTTAATTTTTTCACAGTGGATTGTGGTGCTGCTGACAGTCTTCAAGAAGCTCATTTCTCCAAGTACTCTGAAATGGCTTGAATTGAGCAGTGCAGCTCAGAGGCCTTGCTCTGAAACCTTGAGTCATTTGCTGTGCTGTGTAGATGTGGTAAGCACAGTTTGTTCTAGGTGCCCTTGGGTTTTATGCTTTTTTTAAATGTTTTTTTAATGTTTTCATTCTGTATTGCTATAGGGTGAGTTCTATGTTGGAATCTATGTGAAGATAGAAGACTTTATATGATTCAAGATGAGATTAATGAAGAAAGAAAGAAAAAATAAGAATCTGTTTTGCAGGCATATTTAAATTCCTAATTAAAGACTGTTTCCATTGCACTCAGCTGATTGTGGATTGGATCAATAGGCTGCAATAGTGGTCAATATCTGCAAGACCACATTATTGGTCAATTCAGATAAAATAGTTCTGGCTACAAATAATTAATAGCTGTAAGAAAAAAATCCTGTCCTCACCCTGCTTGTTCTTCCTTGTCTCCTGCCTGATCTGTTAACGTTGTTTTTTGATTTAAGGTTTGGAAACTTGGTACTGCAAGGCTTGACTTACAATCTGCCCCTAGAAGTTTTCTCACAATCTTCTTCAACATCAAAGCGTTCTGTATGTCTATAATGTTAGAAAAATATATGCTCACATTTCACTTTGGAAATCTCTTGATCTTATAAGAAAAATAAAGACCTTCACACCACAAAATGGATTCTATATTTTTCCTTCCAAATACTGCAAACTTTCTTGTACAATTTAACAATATGGTGACTTTTTAGAGCTTATAGAGGTCTTCTTCAGAGCTGATAGATACTGTAGTTTTTTACCTGCTGATACTAATTTATTTTCCATATTGTCCATATCAGATTTATTCTAGAAGTTTTTTAGTAAATTGTCCAGCAATCTGGTGGATTTTGATGCTATGTTTAGTTGTGCCAAAGTCTTAATTTGTTCTCTGTTTTTATTTAGGCCTTCATTTAGTCTCCCTTTTATTTTTACTTTTACCAGTTTACCTTGTCACAAGATGTATTCTAGTGAATTGTTTGTTTAGTTTGTCTTAATTTCTGTAGAGTGGTTTTCTGTCCCTGGAAGTGTTCCCTTGTGCAGACTCCAACCTTATGGAATTCTCAGTAATGTTTAAAACTCATCTCATTATGATGAAACGTTTTCACTCTGTAGTAATAAGCACACCAAATGCAAATTCTGTTTTTCCCTTTATTGCAGTTTTTGTTCATGCACCTGTGACAATGCAAAGATCTACTTTCTTCTACTAACTTCCTCCTTTCCTTGTATGTTTTTGGGAAGTTTTGTACGGAAGGGCTGAAGTTGGAGTGGAACAGCTTTGGACAAAATCTTTCTTCTGCTCGTAGTCACTTTCCACTCTCTGTTATTGGGGAAATAGCACACTCCTCATGGAAGAAAGCTCCAGGGTACTGATGAGGATCATGTGGAGTCACCTACATTTATCTGTGTAGAGCTGAGCTTTATTTAGAATGGTTAATGCTGATCAGGAGCTAACAAAGCTCCTGACTCCCTGCCAGCTCCATGCACAATTACCCTGGTCCCTGGAGTGTGGTGCTGAGGCACTGCAGCTGACTGGTAATGCAGCATCATGCCAGAATTAACCCTGCTGAGCCAGCTCCAATGTTTTCCCCATCTGTAGTCTGCTTATTTTCCACCCTGAAAAATCTGCTAACAACTGAAAGCTGAATGTAGTCATCAAATTGTCTGCACAAAATTCTCTTACTTTATATGAATAAAATGAGCCAGTTCTAATTTTGTATCTTAGGAAGTTTCACAGAATACTCTTTACTAATTACAGTAACCTGCAGATGCAGAAATCTTGTTCTGCTCATTTTTCCCTGGCTGCCAGGTCAGCTCTCCGTAAAGGCTGATGCACATCCAGCTTTCTCCCAGCTGTTTGCCTACAAATTGCAAGTCAGTATTTGATCGTCAGCCAGTTGCCTTTTCTGGACTTGGTTGAAGTAAAGAAATTTTTCTTTTACGAATAATGTATGTATAAATAATTATTTATTTACAAATAATAAATGGAACTTCTTGGAAGTAAGAATCCATATTTATGGCTATTTCTCCTTGCCATTCTGGCTCCCATGCCAACACTGACTTCTGTAACTTGGTCTGATGCAGAGAATGAACCTTCTCCAGGAGAATCTCCTTACAGATCAAGTGTGCATGGTCTGAAAGAAGCCAGGCTTGGTGCATGATGGTTCTAACAGTTTCATGGTTGGTACATCAGAGACAGTATCTGTGGAAAAGGTAGATCTTGCTCATATCTCCATTCCTCTGCAGTTTAACTTCAGGTGTCTGGATTGTTGAAGGAAAAAATCAGATATTTCTTTTGGAAAAAGGACCTATCATAGAGATTCCCAAAGTTTATCCTAGCATCTATTCATTAATTAGCAATGAGAAATGCCTCATAACTTTTAAACAAAATATGTGAAATTTAGGATCCAGAATATGTATATGTAAGATGTCACTATTTAGACAAAGAAATTTGTAAAATGAGTTGGCATTAGTAACAAAAGGTTTTGGACTTGATGCAATAGCTGTAGTAATAAAATAAATGTTCCAATAGTTATCAGACACTGGACGTCATCGCTTCTTTATGAAAACATATGAAAGCTAGAAGTTAAAAATCCAATTCAGCACATTTGTAAAATCATGGGTTTGATAACTGTGTAGTTTTACAATTGATGTGTTTTGATGTGTTTTGATTTATACACCAGTCACTGTCTGGTCTTTTAACAGGACCTCCTTCTTCCCCTTTTGTGTCAGTTCAGGCCAGCTGGAGACCAGTAAAAGTGTTCAATGATACCAGTTTTGAGGCTGGTGCCCTGAGAGTCTCTTAGGTGTTTATCTAGCAAAATTACCCTCACATTTCAGTAACTTTAAGTGTCTATGAAATTATGCAAAAGTATGTCCTAATTCAAGGTCTTTGTCTCCTTAGAATTAACATAAAAAGATCCTTTTTCTTTCTGAATATGGGTAACTAATTATTTACAAGCACTTCTGTTTATCTGGCGTCTAAAATTAATTTTTTTCCTGTATTATATATAATTTATATAATAATATTGTTGTTGCAATACAGTGAAAAGCACTGAATGATAAGCATTGTTCTGTTTATCTTGAACCATAATTCAACTGTTTCTTAGAAATTCAGCACCATCTTATTCCTGTAAAAAGCATAGTGTTTTGTCTGTGTTTGCATTTTGCATGTATATGTAATTCCAAAAGTAAAAGTATTTTTTTGTTGTTGGAAATAGATCCATGTGTTGATAAAAAGTGACAAAACCAATCTGATATCTCCAAAGAAATGCTTCTTCACTAGACACATAAGTGGACACTGTATATTCTTGTCGGAGTTTCTTTGGGGAAATTATTGATCCTGTCTTAACTGAATGGTTGAATGCTCAGTTGATCTTTTTAAGAATGAAGTAAACTTTCTCAGTTATAATCCATCATTTGGAAGAATTGCTTATAAATGCTCTGGTTCTATAGACATCCACAAAGTAACTGTTCTTGCAGTCTTAAAATATGCTTGAAAAAGCAATGATTTAATATTGACAGTCCAAAAGGTATAAAAGTGATACCTTTTAAACCCCAGGATCATAGGCATGTTTTAAACGCTTTCTTTTTTCAAGAGACACATGAAATGATTTCAGAGTGCACGAGTCCAGTTGAGAATCACTGTTTTATCTCACTAGATTTTCCTGGGTTCTAAAAGGATGGAAACTAAGAAGCACCTCTGGCTCTTAATTGCTCAACTCATTCATGCAATAACCGATGCACATGCAAAGCAATTAAATGCTATCAGCGTGAAGTCTGTTTATACAGTCTTGTTGTAAGACCTGGAGAAGAACTTAAAATAGCAATATCTAATAGTAGAGAATGTGTAATAGACTTAATAGTGTGGAACAATTCTTTCTGAAGAGGGCTTCTCAGAAGGCACAGAGACTGTCTTGTAGTGCCTGAGATACCAGTGTTGCTAAATACCGAGTGGCTGCCATCGCTTTTTGTAGCCTCACCTTTATTCAAAGTTCAGCCTGGCTGTGGTCTTTGGTGCTCCACGGTAGCGGAGGAGCACCGGTCCTGCCTGAGGTGTCTGAAGTCCAGCTGTTCCCAGCTGTTGCTGTGGCCCTTTAATCATCCCCAACAGGGATGTGATTGCCAGGGCTGAGGGCAGGTGCCCGGGGGGGTTCCCAGCCGAGCTGCCCACCCTGTCCCGGTGCCCTCCAGCCCGGGCAGGGCCGGGCGCTGCTCGGCGGCTGCAGGACTGCCCCTGAGCTCGGCCGGCCGCTGGTGCTCAGCCGCTGTCCCGGGGGAGCCGCAATGCGCGGGATAAAAACGCCGCGCTCGGGGGCACACTTCAGTGATGAGCAAAAGCCTTCGGTCTGGGAAATACTTTCATCTGTGGCACAAATTCTCGTCTCGCTGCAATGCCATCTGCATCCTTTCTTCCTTACTCCTGCAGTACCCTCACCACACTATATTGCGTTTATAGCTGTTTGAGATGTGCACAGTCAGTAAAGCCAATTTATTGTCACCTCTTATGTTAAAATTAAATGGAGAAAGGTTTATAAAATTAGGAAATACAGAGTTAGGCCTGGAGGTTTTCTAAGTTGTTTATGAGTAGGAAGAAACAAGTGTATTTTGCCAAGGTTCTTTAATTGTAAAAACAGTAAGAGTAGGTCATTCCAACATTTTTGCGTGCAGGGAAAGAAGTAAGATATTATTTTCCTGCTACAAATGGGTGAATCATTGGGATTTAAAATGTTTAACCATTTAATCTTCAATCTGCTGTTTAACAACAACGGAAATTTTTGGCATATGCTTGACTCTGTGCAGAGATTGAAATAAACTATCTTCTATTCACCTGATGATCTCTTGCAGTAAAGAAAGGGAGGGGGAATGAAAACAGAGAAAGAAGGAGGGAAGTTCACTTCCAGTAGAGAAGGGACTTGCTTTGCTTACTGTGGTATTACTGCAATGGATGGTAGCACTCAGGTTACATGAGGAAGAAATTTTAGTTTAAGAAATTACATTGTCAGCTAAAACTCAAATAGTTGATTAATTTCTGCAGCATAGCTTGCACATGTCTCTGCATCTGTGTTCAAAATGGGTAAAAAATGTTTATGACTTTATATTCAGGTTTACCTTTATGAGATGAAATACACAATTTCTGCTTTGGGCTGGAATGCTGTTCAGCTTCCTTGTCACATTATCTGAATTCTGTGCTGCCACTAAGGGTGAGTTGTTTAGCTGGATTGCACAATTTCAGGGAATAGTGATAGTTTCTGTTCAAAACCATCAACCATGCCAGATTCTAGTGTCCATTATCAGAAAAATAAGCTTTCTAGCTTTCACTTCTTTCATGAATGCTTAGTCTGGTCCAGATGCAGGGATGTCAGTGAACTGGTTCTTTGATGTAATAAACCAAGCATGTATTCCTAGACACTTTTAAGAAGATGAAGGCTTTTGAAGTTTTATGGAAGTTGTAAGCAAAAATTTTTGGCCTGAAAGCCGCAATGCTTAATGACTTGTGTGCTTGAAATTAGAGTATTGTAAGGCAAAAAAATATTAACTGATATTATCAGCAGCACATGCAGTGACACCATTCCTATTCCACTGCATTTCATGTGAGACAGATTTATATGTAAGAAATTAAATCTAAAGGATTTACATCTCTTGGGAACAGGATTATGTTAAAAACAACAAACAGGATTTCTTTTTTCCTAAATTACAAGAAAGCAAATTTTCTGATTTTGAAACCTAGTGTCAAGGTTTTTTCAGTTCTGAATGTGTTCTTTTATTTTGATATCTCTTTTCTTTTGTGCCAGTATAATGGCATTATACTGTGGTAGCACAGTATAATGTCACTTTTAATATTTTCTATTTGGAACAATTTTTGAGATTTTTTCTTCCATATCAACTATGGTGTGTGGTGGCAATTCCTCATTAGTCTCAGTTTATTTCTGCGTTTGCTTATCCCCTTTAATAATACTTCTCAATCTTGCTCCATGTTATAGAGAAAATAAAAAATAGTAAGAAACATTCCTTGCTTAGACTTAAAGTAATAATATTTCTAATAATTCTAGAAATGTGTTATTTTACTCATCTCTTTCTGTCCCCAGAAGTATCTGACTCTCCTTTTTGTAAAACATGCCTCAATGTTCTTGAGGTGGTAAAATTTGCTATCACTATCACTGCTTTGATTGCTTCAGGCTTCTAGTAATAATGTGTTGTTCTTTCATTTCTCTCTCTGCTTTCTGCTTTTTAATAGGTAGATATAAGATTAAATTTTAACATTCTTTAATAGACATGTTTGACAAGCACAGAAGTTAATGAGGTAGTAACAAATGTTTTTAATAACTTTCTAACAAAGTATTTACATGAGGTTTTACATCTTACAAGTCGCATTAGACCTGACTTTAATATCATATTTTTAATTAAAAAAGGACGTTTAATGAAGCTATGTTTGTAAGCTATGGAACATTTTCTGCTATGCTGTTTTGTTTTGGTTTCATTAAAAAGTAAATGGTCCTACTCATAAGATTCAATAGATAATGAATTCTCAGTTATAGCTTGTAATTTGAATAGAAATGGGGAAGTCTGGCATTATGGAGAAATTGGATCCAAAGGTATGACAGTCAGGACTAGCCTGTACTTGGTTCAGTAAAATGTAAGTCGATACCTTTAATTATTTTGTACTTAAAAGAAAAAACCCCACAACCAAACAAAAAAATTCCCTACTTTTTCATGCTAATCTGCCTGAGAACTTATTATTGAAAAAAACCTTTGTGCTGATAAAAATTCTGCCTTTTAGATGTGAGCATTGTTTCTCATTGAAATATGGAGAATTTCAATGGCATACTTTTTTACGTATTCTTAAGAAAGCAATGAACATTTGCTTGCATAAAATAGCAACAGCTGGATAGACAAAATTGTATGCTACAGTGAAAAGAGAAATAATTTTATTGTCAGGTTGCAAATAAGAAAATTTAGATTAATTTTTTGTTCTTTGATTTGACCATCATCATATGGATGACGCATGGGTTTACACTGATGGGAGAATTCAAATTTAGGTCTATTGGAGAATTTGTAAGAAAAATGTATTACATAATTTGTATAGTTTTTTAGAATCTTTAGTTTAGGGAATTTTTATTTCTAGGAGAAACTGATGGGATGCTAATTTTAATAAAGGATTCCAAAAGGCTACCTTCTAACTTGCTTTGTCTACTAGAAGATCTATGTTTGACAGGGCGAAAACAAATACACATAAAACGATATTTCTCCAACATTTTTATTCTGTAAGCTGTACTCTTCCAACAAGAAAGTAACCCCACCTTTTACTCAGTGAGTTTTATGTTGCTGTTACTGCTTTTTGCTTGTAGTTCCACAATTGCTAAAATAGCTTTTGAAGTCAAACAGTTTTGTTACTGTCCTTTACTGCAGCCTTTTTTGGGTTGAATATAAAATAGTGTCCCGGTCTCAATTCAAACAAATGTCACTGACAAAACTTATTTGGTTTAATGGATAAACCTTGTAAACCAGCAAACAGCTTGTAAATAATGTACTAATATTGGGCTAGTGAAAATTTAATTGAAGAAATTAGTCTAATCAGCATTGCCCTGCCTAAAAATGTGGAATGTTTCAATAACAGTCCAATCTAGTATTGATATTGCAGAAGATAATATGAGACAGGACTGAAGAAGTTGCCAGAAATTATTAGAAAAGCCTTCAGAAGAAATTGTTTTCTAAAATCTTGCAATGTGCTGCTGTAACCAATAATTTTTATTGTTTTAGGTGGATGCACATTTAAATTTTTTTGAAATTGAATAGAGAAGCACCTTGTCAGTGTATTTTCTGAAAAACTAAGTTCTATCACAGGGGAAAAGTTCATAAGAAGCTTCTGAAGCTGGTAAGCTCCTGAGCAGAGGCTGTTAAATGCAGAGTTGCCTTGTTCTTGCTGCTGGAGCATGTAGATTCTATCAGGAAAAGTGTGTCTTCAGTTACCCCTTCTATCAGACTATCAGGATTTGATTTCTCCTACGAGTATGGGTTCATATATCTGGATCAATTAACTGAATGATCTCATAGTGGGGAAAAAAACCCCCAGTATTCACCACCCTTGCCTAGTGTTGGTTAGAGTTGTGGTGGTTACCACATACTAGTTAAAAAGTAGTAAAAGGAGGGATTTTTTTGTTAATTTTCAGCCCTCAAAATGGGGAAATATGTTTTTATATGTAAGAACTTAATGTGACAGCAAAGCTTTTGGACTTTTTTTTCCCCCTAACATGCATTAATATTCATTTCTGGCACTTTCTGACAGCTGGCTGTTCATTCTGGATATCCACTTAAGAGTAAAACAATGCTAAATGACAATGAACCCCCAACTTAATTAGGTAAACTATTGGCTGTAACAAAATGTTCTTCAGACTGCTTGTTTACTTCTACATTTCATGTAGACTGCAGGTATATTTGGTTTAAAAAGACGATTTATTTTTATTTTTCCTCCTAGAGCCACTGACTTTTTCCCCTCCTCTGTAGATTTTTTTTTTTGGTGGGTTACCTGAGGTAATTCTTGAGACATTTAAGCTCCAAATATAGAATGGCCACAACAGAATTCCGAATGAAAGCTTTGAGTGTGTTCCTACATGTTTTATTTAACAGCTTCTCAATTTAGGGTCACATGTTTTGGATTCCAGCTAGTTAAATTTTTAGCAGTCTTTAAGGATGTAATGTAACATACAAAGCTCTTGCATTTAAGCATTCTCATGATATTCTCAGATATGATGGCTGAGAAGCAAAATGTATTTTTTCCTAAGCTCCCTTCGGATAGAACTTCTGAGTTACAGGCCTGTTTCCCTTGGATGTGGAGTCCCTTGCAGATAACAGTGATCAGTGAGGTGTATCCTTCCTGGGTCACTGTTTTAGGCAGACAGTGTAAAACACACTCGAGAGCCCTGACACTCCTGTTGAGAGCTGTTCGTGTTGATTTAACTTGGGAAGGGCTGGAGTTTGCATAGCCTGTCAAATTTGGGTCATTTGAGCTGACTGCAATAACCTCCCATATAAGATTGTGGCCTTGCAGCTGTGGTAATCAACCAAGACCATCATTTTCTTGTAATTCTGCATATAAATAGTTCATGAATGTTTGCAGCATCTAGGAAGTTAGCAGTCAATGAGGATCCTGCTGTACTTGTATAAACAGAGAGGGAAGGAATGATTCCTGTATGAAAGAACTTCCAGTTTGTCACAAAAGAAAGTGGATGGTGGGACATGGAGACCAAGCAGTGTTTGCTCCATGGTTGGTTTATCATGACAGCGCAGAAAAAGTAGTGCTAAAAGCTTGATTAATAAGACATGAACAAGAAGTGTTTGTGGCTGTCTTTGGAAGTAAATAGGAAAGCTGCCTGTCTCCAGTCTAATAATCCTCCTGCCCTATCTGCCCTCTCCATGTCTGCCTGCAGCAATGAAAGCATAGTAGTTTGAAGCAAGAGTTCTCTTTAGCAGGATTATATGAAATTCTCATAAAATGAGAATAGCACAACTTCACAGACACAATTTAGGTTGAAATAACTATTTGAAAACCTATTACACAAGAGTCCCTGCACAAAGAATGTATTAGTTTAACAAAACCTATTTCAGTTAACCTGGCATGACTTCAGTAACCAGATTCCATGGGAATTGCATGCATTCTGCTAACTCTGTGTCAGTGGTTCATGGTTGCTGTCTAAACATAATTTTCTAGTTATAAAAGATTTTATATAAATGTAATTTTTGGCATTATTGTCCAGTTTTGACTAATACATGTTTTGCAAAGTACAGAGCAAAGTTGCTGTCCTGTTGTGAATGGGCATCCTCTTCCATTATTTGCATATTCAAATCATTGTTTCCTCCAGTGTGTATCCTCAAATGAAACCTCATGAAAGTATCTGATGAAAGACTTCAGTTAAAACACCTGTTTTATTTTAAAATACCCATACTTTTTATTTCTTTGCTTTTACAAAGTGTAGAGGTGTGACTGCTTTGGTGAGTTAAGGCAATTCAGGGATATCTAAAGTCTTATGTGACATGAGATAAAGAACCAAATTGCACAGCCTTGAAATATGACAAGGCAGGCTTTGTTCTACTGCAATAAAGTAAATTTTAAAAATAAAAAAACCCCAGAAGACAATAGTTTTATTCTTATCCAAAAGATTGTATTATTAACTGTTAATCTTAATTTTTTTACTGAAAAGTTTAATAAGCAGCCTGAGCTTTCATATGGTACTGAAAATAAGCTGCTTGATGAAGAGGTCAGCTGTAGTTTGTGGGAGATTTTCCTACTGCATGCTTTTTTAACTTGAGTGCTTTTATCTCCTCTTCCTTACACACATCTGTGGTGAAAATTATCCCCATTATTGGATCACGATGGCATCTTTGTTTTGGCCACTGTTCTGGAGCTAATGTGAGTCTTTTCTGGGAAGTGCAGCCCTACTCTTCCCAACGTGAAACATGCTTCTGCTGCTTCAGAGACATGGCAGAGTTCAATCAAGATTGCTAATGATGTTTGTTCCAGTGCTACATGAGAGTATGTTGAGACAAGAGATCTCCAAAATGTGCCATGGAGGTAAGGAAATGGGAGAAAAAAGAAAAATCCTAACATTTCTGAAACATGGTAGAGGAAATAAACCCTTTATTCAAATCCACATACATCTAAAGGAATAGAGTGGCAATCAATCTTCATGGTGTCAGGAAGGTTGGGAAATAATGTAGAGCTGGTAGTAATGAACTGAACTTACAGCATCTGTCTTCTTATATCCATTTCCCACTGCCACTTAAAAGATGAGGAGCCCTAAAAGAACTAATATAAAACCACAGTTTTAAATTTTGAGCTGTGGTGTTTTTTTTCTTTTCATATGAGAACCTAATGGACTGCAGCATGCAGATCACAGTTTTGCTCATTAGATTTTAGGAATGTTCACTTCTTATGTGTATTTATAATAAGTAGTTCCTGTTTATAATAATGATACAGCATGATGCTCAATGTAATATTATACGGCAAGATGGAAATAAGTAGTTTATATCTTGAAAAATACAAAAATATGTTTGAATGTTTTCTGAGAATGCAACAGCCTTGTTAGGAAAATGTGCTTCTGTTGAATCAGTGGAATTGGAGCATATACCAAAAAGGTACACACATTTTTAATTAAATAATAAAAAAAAGGGTGGTGGTGGTGGTGGTCTGTACTTCAGTCCTGAAAAAGTTCTTTCTGCATTACACTTAAGTATTATCCTTTTATGTCTGTGGATGTATTTGGAGGCAGTGGCATATGAATATACTGGTAAATATCTTTCTTTCAGAAGGGATGCATTTCTGAGAATTATACAGGTGCAGGAGGATTGCAGCTGTAACTACATTTATTTATATAGTATATGTACTATGCCTTATAATTATTTTCATAAGTATATAAATGCAGTTGTTTGAAGGAACAAGGAAAAACTTTTTTCCCATGTGTTCTCTTATTTTTATTTATTTTGTTATTTTTGAACACTTACTAGAGTTGCTTTGGTGGTGATTGCAGCAAAAGTAAGGAACAAACAGATTTAAGTAAGGAACAAACATTTCTGGATCAAGTTGAGTTATCTGAGGTTAATTGCTGCAATCTAAGATGGTGACAAAGTGGATTTTAGTAGGGTTTTTCAAAATATTTATGGCAATTATAAATTTCAGTGTGAGATGCAGAAAGACCACTGTCTTATTTAAGCCTACTTATGTACACAGGAGCTTTGAAATTGTTGTCGTCCACATTTTTTGAGAAGTTTCATACTTCTAACAACATTATTAGGGAAAAATTACTTCTTGGTCACAGAGAGTAAAAATTACATCATGTTATTAAAATGAAATTTTTGAAAGGTCAGTTTCTGGCCCAATGTTTTATACCTGTCAGCTACAAGCAGTAGCCATATCTAGAACAATTAATCTAAGATTTTTTCTATTAAAAATTAACTATAAAACATGTAATGAAACCTTTGCTTCCATATGACACATGCAATTTAAACTGATTTATGCTTTTTGTAGTCCCACTTACTGAGAAAAACAGCTTGTATGTGGAAAAATATAAAATAAAGCTGATTAAGTTATCTAATTTGATATCTTTTTGAGGCACAAAAGCTTTGTTTTCAATATTTTATGACAGCACACATGTAGATGACATTTGTATTATGTGGTGTAAGGCTATGAAATGAAATTCATGTTGTGCCTGTTTTGGCTGAATTTTGATGTTTTTAGGTTGTTGCTGTCGGTCCTGTTTTGTTCTGAAACAGTGAACACGTTAAAATATCCTTCAAGTAATTTTTTCTTTTAATCCCAGTTATGACCCTTAAGCATAGATTATAGACAGGGCTGAGAGTTCTATCTAAGTCAATGTTAGATGATAAAAATCTTGCTATTTTACTTTACTTACTGATAACCCCAGGTGTTTTGGCATGGGTGAACTTTGTGATGGCTTCTGAATGGAAGTGCATATAACTGGAGATTTTATTGTCAGGTGTAGCCAAGATACAGTCATGCGCAAATAAGAAGGCTCATGTTTATAGACACGTAAATACTGGAGGTAATCTAAGAAATTCTGACAAATTGTTCACTGATGACAATTGTTCACAAAGTCCTGGAGATCCATTAGAATTGCCAGTGCTGGGAGTTCATAAAATTTGAAACAGCAATACTCAGTTCTAAGCATAGTGAGCAAACCTCTTATAGCTAAAACAAACAAAAAAATTAAATCAGAACAGAAAGAGTTTGTGGAGGTTTCAGCAGAAGTTTCCTTTGCTTGGAGGAAGTTTCCTTCACTCATCTTTGAGGTGGCCGATAATAGAGCTCCTCATTTAAAGTTCAGTCACAATGGAGAGAAAATGTAGGCAGCAAGACTGGATGGTTTTGGCATTGTAAACACTTGAAGAGCAGCATGTTTGATGCATCTAAGAAAGTAGTTCATGCACAATGCAGGCCCCAAGGGTACTCCAGATTTCAAGAGAATTAGGTAGGATGACTGAACTATTGTATTCCCACTTTGCTTTCAGTTATTAAGATAAATGTAATGCTCACAGTAATTTTATGTACTCTCAGAGACTGAAAATATTTTTTGTTGTGCTCTGCTTGTTCTGCTGAACAATGCCGGCCCACTTGTAGAGGACATGTGAAGTGGCAATCTAAGATAATTCATGAGCTATTTTTTGGATCATGTCTATCTATGTCCTTCCTAGAGTTCTAGGAATTCCCAGACTTTTCCAGGAGTAGAGTTACTCATTAATTTTTATATGGTGTATGAAGTGTCCCCTTCTGTACTCACAATGTCAACAGAAGTTACGGGTTTTTTTCTTCCTTTGTAAGCACATGAAATCTGTGAGGGACAGTGCTCCCGAATGTCTGCCTGGATGGGCAGAAAGAGATTAGGAGGATAAAAGTATCAAGTCAAGATTTTTTTTTTTCCCTAAATCATCCTTATTTTTATATAATAGAACTTCACATTTTTACCAACCCCTGTTTTCAAAGCCCTGGTGAGAACAGCCCATTTCTGTCTTATTTCAAAGGAACACCTTCCTGCTTGACTTTACATCTGCAGGCTCTTGCTCCAGCTGTGGCTTCAGTTCATCAATTACAGCCAGTTCTGGGTGCTGCAGAATTCTGATAATGAGACTTTGTCATTTTATATAGGTCACCACAAGGACCCAAGGATAGAAGTCAGATAAGAGGAAGCAATTGGAAAAGAAATGTGGAAATTCAGTAACCATATCTTTTAATAGGGAGCTAATTGGGTAAAACTTTTAATCCAGAAGTTTGATTAGCAAAACCTCAGTTAGGATTCAAGACATTATACTTTATGGCCTTTCCTTTTTGGATGGAAAACATTTTGTGATGTTCATGGATTCAGGCACTTTAAAATGCAGAGGCTCACTGTGCATGCCAGCTTTTCCCATAGAATCCAGGTAGAACAAGTGTTAGTGAATATGTAACATTTTTGCAGGTATAATCACTATGCAGAAGACTGAATATTGGAAAGGTTGTCTCATCCTTTCCTTCATTTTAAGCATCTTCTTGTTGGCTTAGAGATATAGTATTTAGCAACCAAGGTTAACCTGCAGTGTACGAAAAAATCTCTGTAGAACCAAGGGGGTTTTGCCTAGCAAGTGGATTTAGCAGTATCATTAATTTGTAGAGTTTTCTTTAATCTTTGAGAGATTCCAAAATTATGATGATCTGTGTAGCAGAGGATCCAAATAAAATTCAGCAGATCATTAGTAAAATAAGTATTGATGGTAGCACTAAAAGGCCAAGTCAGGCTTGGATTACACTATGATTTAGCATTATATGAATACAAAAAAAGATTTTGAACATAGTCCAGAAACTTAGTCTGGTGTAACTATAAGCATCTGATACACCAACAATAAGAGGTGAATTCTGATATGTGTGTGCCTGTGTTAGTAAAACTCACAATTATACGTTTGTCTTCATTCACTGAAAACAAAATGATCTGAAGAAAGTGCAAGATTTCAACAAAGGAAACGATAGGGATGTGTGCCCCGGAATATCAAGTTTTGGATGTAAATGTTGGATGCAGGGTCCACTATAATGTTTTTACTTTACTTTGTTTTTACCTGTAATTTAAGAATGCGTTGTAACCTACAACACTTACATATGACTTACACACTTAGGTATGACTTTTGGCTTATCCTCAAAAAGTTACTGTATCTTTGAATAGGTGGAACAAAATGTAAATCCTCTTCTGTTTATAAAGAGGGAAATATAAAAAATCTTCCATAATTTTCTGTGTCTTGAAAGATCCAAGGGCTCTGAGTAAAAAAAATAAAAATTTGAAATGATTTTAAACTGGAATACTTTTTGGGACTGATATAGACAAAAAGGTGTAACTTTTTTTTTGCTTTTTGTGTAAAGTTCTCTTAATCAGCGTGGAATTTACTATTGTTCCTTCTTATCTATAAGAAATTCTTAGAGAAGTTAGGCTGCATGTTCTTTAAAAGAAAATTGATAAATGGAAGCTTTACATTTCAAGGAGCAAATCAAAATTGTGCCTAAATGTTGTTAAACACAATCAAAACTTGTTGGTACGTAATTGTGCAGTTATAGCAGGTGTGTAGAAAGGGACATATTTCCACAAAGACATACTTTGAGAACTTAGCTTTGAGTGATAGAGGAGCGGGGAGAGTAGGGAGTTTCTGTCTTTGGCTAAAATAGGACCAAAGCCATGACCTGCAGTGGCCACAGTCTGAAATGGAAGGTTTGTGAACTCAAGTAGTAGTTACAGAAGCCTTTGCTTGAGAGTGACATGCTCCCTAATTACCAAGACACACTGTAATGTGTTCTGTAGATCTAAGAGGATTGTGAACGGAGTAAATGCCTACTTAGTTCAACAAGCACCGCAGTGAAATGTGACATTCTCCCATTTTATCAACTTGGGAAAGGCAGGTGAATGCAACAAGGTAAGAAAAGGAACAATGGATGGAGCTGATGCAGTAAAAGGTCAACTGTAAGACAGAAATATCTCATCCTGAAGATAAGTCTCAATCCCTCTTGCTGCTGGACAAGCAGAGAGAGCATATCTCACATGTGTGTTTTCCTTCTCTTGCATGGAGATAAAGCCACATTTTTGAAACAGTTAAGCAGATTTGCACTGTAAGACTATGAGAGCCTTTATAGGATGGGCCGACACTAAATCACAGAAATGTGGCCCATTTCTAACAGCCTCAGGCTGAGGGGATCTTTTTTGAATGCCGTGTATACAAAGAGAAGAAATTCTATTTTGTATTATATGAAAGTAGAGGGGCTATTGCCCCATGGATCTTATATAGGGTTTTTTCTCTTAACACCACCCCCTACCTCCCCACTTGCTATGTACTGTGTTATTATTTTGGAAGTTATCAGAATGGAGGTTATATCAGAATGGAGACTCTAAATTACATTGCTGTAAGGAACAGTAAAACCAGGAAAATTTCTGATGCATTTTTGAAACCACAATTTTTAAGGCAGATGACAGTAATAAACACTGAATTAAGTGATCTATGGAACATCGCTTTGGTTCTAACTAGGCTGTTCGTATGTTTAGTATTTATGAAATCGTTTATATTTTAACTGCTTCTTCAAACTTTGCTTTTCCTCTCAAATATTTTTTGACAACAACCTTAGTTGTTTTCAGTTTATTTACTCCTAACCCTTCCATCCCTAATGCAATTTTGTGATGCCAATGCACACTATCTGGTGCTTGGCTTTTGGCCTGTGGGTAAATATTGATTGTAAGAAAAATTAAGGCCAATGTCCTGTTTGGTTCAGTTTTTTGCTGCAGAGATCAGAGAATCTGTAGTATTAAGGAGCGTGCAAGCATACATCTTAAACTTCTGTGATTTACTAGGTGTTTTGACTTTTTCATATCAATTTTGGGAGACTCTGTTTAAAGAATGTGAGATGTATTTTTACTAGTATTTCTTTCCTCAGCCTCAGGGGTGTTGTTTGCATTGTTAGGTCATTTCTGTACTGCTGGCTGCTGTGGGGTGTAAGTTGTCATATTGTGACACGTTATGGAGAAAAGACTTGATGCTAAATCAAGAGAATTTCTGTCATCTAGTTATGCAAGTGCTTGAATATTAACAATGTAGGTGTCATGCATTGCTTCAGTTGTAGGGTGTCAGTATTTCTTATAGAATATAAACTCTGCTGTCTTGTCACATCACTAAGTATCTTGCTTTGTCAATAAGTAGCTTAGTCTGTCTCAGAGCTTAATTGTTTTTTATAGTTCTTAACTAGCAACTTAAATTCAGTTTTCCTTCAGTATAAAATATTTTATACTAGTTGGGTGGGGTTTGTAAATAGAACTGACACATTTTGCTAGGTGAGTTTGATAAGGAAAATGCTGACAAGCTAGTAATTGTGTGTATTGGGAATTCAAAGGAAAAATTGTATTGTTTGTGGGGTGTAGTCATATGTAATATGCATATTTTATATGCATTTTTTGGCAAGAGCTCTTTATGGGAAATAAAAATTACAAGAAGAAAAGGTTGAAGTATTCTCTGGAGCAGAAAAGGAGTTTATAAGATTAGTGTGAAAAAAGTTCAGTGCATTTGCTTGTTGTGGGTAGTAAATCTTGGCCACAGAAAGGTTGACGAAGATACAGAGTGTGTCTGATGGGATGGAGATAAAAAGCTTTATTTTAAAGAGCTTTATTTTTGGAAATATGTCTATAATAAGCAGAGCAGGTAAATAAGTGAAATAGATGTGGTGGCTTTTATCTAAAAAAAAAAAAGGAGAGAAAAAGAAAGAATGTATGATAGTTCTTTTTTTTGCAAGATCATTGCAATTTGAAATCTAATAAGGATTGGTGATGAAAAGCCATAATAAATCAGCAGGCATAATTTTCTACTTAAAGGAATAAGTATAGTTGCAGTAGGATATATCCTAAATTGTGAATGTAAGTCCAATTTCAGCACTCTAGAGTGCATTTTTAGTTCCAAGCTGATTATATCGTGGGACAAGAAAATATGGCTAGTTACCAACATATGGAAAGTTATTGTAAAGGAAACAGAGTAATTATTGTAGGCATTTTACCAGATGGTTTGTCATCTAAAAACAGCATTGCTTTCCTTTGCTTTTATTTTTCTGTCTTTGCAATCAAAGTGTGAGCAGAAGGAGCGTACCCTAAAGAAATTTAGAATGGGATGGTGCCATGCTTCAATCTGCTTGTAATACCAGTCTTTTGGTTTCCAAATATTTATCTGGCAGATCTCTACATGTTTGTGGTGAGAAATGGCTTTATTTCTTATGTGCTAGGTACTACAGGAAGGGGTTCCAGGCACACCTACAGCACTGCTTCCTGCCAATGCACTGGCTTATGAGGGAGAGCGTTTCTGAGGTTACTTGTTCAGTTGATATAGCCAATTTTTTTAGTTGCATTTCAGACATAAATAACACTGACTGTGTTCCACACAAGACTAAAATCACAATGCAAGAAGTCATAATTCAGGTTGTTCCTTTGCTTTTTATCAAGATTCAAGTTCTATTTGAGGTCATAAATTAAAATGAAATTGCTCATTATTTTGTTCTTACTTGACATTTTTGTGTGCAAGAAATGACTCCTGAATGTCTTCATCAAATATGCAGTCTGTTTGAGTAATGGATAATAGAAAAGTAACAGAAGTGTGACAAACCAAGCTCGAAATATATTGGCAAAGCAACGTCAAAAACTTGTGCATAAGCCACCTGCTTTTATCTTACCTTTCAATCTGTTTCCAAATTCAATACTAATTTACAATACCAAGAAGATCTCTTAAAATTTTTCTGAGACTTCACTTTACTCTCTGAATCTGTTGAGGGCCACTGTGACTGCTGGAACTGGACTGACATTTAACCCGAATGTTCCAGTAAAATGTCATGGCAATAATTCATTCCTGGTAAGCTGTTTTTTGAACTTAAACTAAATAGAAGTGAAGCCATTGACAAAAGGACAGCTTTGGATATAATTATGTTTATAATTTGTTTATATTTTGTCTATACCTGTGTTTTAAATGCATTTAATTATTTGTGCAGAACGTGACACTGGGATTGAAACAGTCCATTTTACTGCATGTCTTGTGTTAGGCTTTCTAGAGGTCTGTCCCTTTCCATATCTGTTCCACTTGATATGGCAAAAGCAGATAGTGAAATAAAATCCAGTCTTGCTGAAAGCACTAATGAGCAAAATTTTTTTCTGATTATATGATTTAAATGGGAATTTAATGTTTCATTTGCTCTTCTTTCTTTTTGCTGTCACAGGAAGTCAGTGATTTGGCAGAGGAGACCACAAGAATGAAAGTCACTTTTTATGTACTGCATCTCTTCATCCTTTAGGCTTCAAACATAATTTCAGTAGTGTTTCACAAATCTGGACTGACTTCTCAGGGTTAAGACCATGAGGATTTAATGTGTATCTGATTGTAGAAGTCTTTTTCTTTTGAGACCACGAATATACTGCACTTTTGTCTCTGTATTTTTTTTTTCCCAGTGTGTATTTGGCCCTGGAATTCAAGGAGGTATTGATAGAGGGTACATATGAAGACTGATTATCAAAAATTGACTGGAGTTTCTCTGAATCAAATGCAGGAACATTAGGATAATTAATTGTTTACTGCCAAGCAATATTGATCCTTCCACATGAGCTTGTAATTAAGCAACAGATCATTTGAGTAGGGAGGGAAAATTATATGTATTTGGTAAACTAGCAAAGCAGACTCTAAGGTTGTAAAGAGGGGTGCTTTTTTTAGTGATTTTTGGAGAGGAAAGTGGATTTTGCAAGCCTAAATGTAAGAAAGCTTTTGGACTGACTTGTAACCCAAGTATCCTAGTGTAGCACAATGGAAAAGGCATTTTATTAATATATTGTTAGTTTTCCACCCACTGTACTCCTTTTCTTTCCTTTTCACCCAGTGAAGTGGGTGTGTGTCTGAAATCTCAGTGTCTGAGTGTTAGTGGACCTCGTTGTCAGAGATAAGTCCCCAGTGAAATCACCTTTGAGGATACATCACAGACTGTTCTGAGTTGGAAGGGACCACTTAGAGAGGGCTTCTACAAAACAAGTGCGTGGATATTTGGATGATGGTGTCCTCCCAAAAGGAGATTAAAGAGGTGTTGGGGGTGCCTGTGAAAGGGTGCTCAAGGATTTGAACCTAGAGAGATGAGAGTAAAACTAGAGCGAGCAAATGAAATGCTACAGAAACCCAGACTTTGTAAGGAAGTTCAGTCTGTTTGTGAATATCCATCAGAACTCATGGAAGGTATCAAGAGTTGTTGACATCTTAATTCCTAATACCTGTTAGGCAGGGAAATGGTATTTTCTAGAATATTTATTGATTCTGTAGTTCTGAATCTTATTTTGAATTCGCAGCTGATACCTCTTTACTCAAGGATGAAGCCGTGCATAAATGTCCGTTGCTCATTAGAAGCTCAGTTCCAACATATGTTTGATCATCAAGGGCAGTCTCTAAGGGTGTAATTGCAGTAGATTTCCCACGATGGTACTTCAATTATATGATATTTTAGCATTTACAGAGAACTTACAGAAAATTTGATCAAGAAGCAGTAATGTTGTGATGGATAATTTTACAAGAGCTTTTTTTCAAAAGTGAGCAGCAGACTGATTTTTCAGAACAAGAGAGAAATAGGACTATATTATCATCAGAGTGTTTCTATTCCAAAATGTAGGTCTCAGTAATTCTAAAAATTCTTTCTGCTGTGCCCTGCAATAGATGGATTGTTGTATTCCTCCTACATATTTACTTAGTAAGTAAAAGTAATAAGGGAAAGCTTATATGAGATACAAAATTACTCAATAAAGGAACTTTTTATTTTGGTTTAGAAAACCAACTCTTGTTTCCCAGAAAAATATTTTAATTAGGTCATTAATTAAAAAATAACTTTCATAATGCTAAAGGTAAATAAATTAATGGGAAAAGGTTTGCCGGGATTAATCACATCATGGTTTGTCTCCTGTCTGTAAAGAAGCAAACCAGAAGCAAGACAAACAAAGAGAAAATAATTTTTTTGATTTTTTTTTTTGTTCTCCATATTTGTGTTATCCTTTTAACTACTTAAGTAAAACAATTTTTGAATCAACTAACAGTGAAAGAACAAGGACTAATGACAAAATTTATACCACAATGAGGTTATGTTGTGTTCTTCCATTTTGCAAATACAGCATTAAGAATCTACTCCATTGCACTTTCTGTCCTCAGAGGGAAAGGCAGTGGTGTAGTGCCTTAAAATATCATGTAACCTGACAGAATAAGATGGGTAGGATACAGCAGGGATTTAATGAGCCATTTTTTTGTCCATCACCAGAAGCTTCCTGCAGGCATGCCCATAAGAATGGTTTTAAATTGTTACTTTTTTTTTTTTTTCCTATTTTTTCCCATCTTTTTAAAGAAGTTTGTTGTAGTATAAATGTGTTTGCTGAAGGTCATGGACAAAATGCTGATGCAAAATGTGTGTTTAATTTTCAATAATTAATAAAAAGCCTGGCATTTGTCAAAAGATGCCATCTGATCCTGTGATGTAAATATATGAATGTACAAATTGAATTCTGTGTTGAGTTGGGTGGGCCCCCAGTGACAGAGATATTGTGCAAAATGTACTTTACTGTTTTGCTATTTGTAGGCTTGGTGTTTGGCTGACTCTTCAAATGTTTCCTGAATCACCATCTTTCGGTAGAGCTACAATAGGAGAAGTGGCATTTTTAATATTGTGACTAACACTTGTATCAGAGCTAAGCATTGTGAGCACCAGTGTCCAAGTGCCTCACTAATGCATGACGTGGAGGCAATATGCTGAGTGATAACCCCAGAAATAACCTAGAATTCTTTTATAGTTCCAGGAAATACTCACTTGAATTCTTGCAGCTGTCTCAAAAGGAGATATGTGTTTTGGCCCCTAAAAACCTGATAATCTGGAGGAAAATAATATCAATAAACACTTCTTGCCTCTGGAGTGCTCTCAGACACTCTTGTGTGTCTTGCTATCTATTATATCATAAATTGATATAGGAGAGTGCCTTTCAAAAGCTCTGATGTTTGCCACCAAAAATGTATGTTTTGTTATAAGAATTAATGGAAACTTGAAAAAAACCACCACGGAAAACTATTAATAATGTAAGCATACATGTAGGACTATAACTGATGAAAAGCTGCTGGAGTGATCTGCGGGAAACACAATTCTGCTGCTATTGCCTTTGTGTTCCATACAAAGCTTCCCAGCATGGCTGTGGTCAGGTCTGGAAGTCCTTGCCCTCACAGTTCCCATGGGCCATCGCTGTCGTGTATCGTGCGGGTGTGCAGGGGAATGGGGACATGCGGAACGTCAGAGGGTCTGCGTCCAAACCAGTCAGGACAATTCGGGCCTTGAACAGAGTGAGTAGAGAGTCATGGGCTGTATAGATAGGAAATTATGTTTAGTGACAGAACAAATGAGAATTGGTCTAAAAGTTGCTTTTAATATTTTGATTACTGTGATGAAAGGACTAGAGAAAAGAGCAGAAAAATATCACAATACCAGTATATAAATCCAAGATATACCCACATCTGGTACTCTCTCTTCACACCCAAAAGGGATAGTGAATGAAAACAAGGTGTATGAAACAGCTTCTAAATATCTCAGACTTTGCTTGTTCACCTCTTTTTCAAACACAGTTGTGATAGAAGTCTCTCAAATGATAAGTGATTTGAAGAAGAGCATTTTGCTCTTCTAAATATCACAAGATAAGGCAGAGGGGCTTACAATAAAATTACCAAATTTTAATCAGACAGAAAATCTACAGTTAGTTATTACTCTAAAGATTTTTTAGATGCTATGAAGTATTGCATCAGAAAATTATAAGTCTAACTCATAACATCAAATCATGAAGGGATAAATTAGTATTGGTGTTGTTAGCTAAAACAGCAGATTTGAAGTCATTCAAAGAGGGTAATAATGGATTTGGAGAAGTAAATAATATGGGGAAATGGCCTGTTACATAAGTTGCAACCTGTCTGGATACAGACTAATTCATGAGGGTGAACCATCAAAAGAGAAATTTAAGTGACAGAAATTGTAGAATGGTATTGTTTAAAACCCACCTTTGTTTCTAGAGTTTATAGTGGACAGCAAAATGACAGTGTGCACACAATGTAGTTTGATGACAGATATAATGTCTTTTGATATATGACCTCAGAACAAAATTCATAGGAGAGCTTATTTGGGTCACAGCCCTGCTTTCTACAGTGCTAGAAAAATGGGCTGTACAGTATTGTGCCTGATTTCCAGTGATAGAATCCAGTGTTTAGACCAACTGAAGGAGAGACTTAAGCAGAAGAAGCCTTATAATGATTTACACCCTTAAAGGGACAGGGCCCCTTCATTTGTGCCCTTTCTTCTGGAAGGGGCACAAATCCTGTCATTTCTTTCAGGAACTGTTCATTAATATTGTAATGCATTTGGTAAAAGTTGTGATCTTTAGAGCAGATTTAAAACGATAGATGGGCTGGGCTGAAACTTGACTCACTTTACCATTTCTACCACATATCTTTCATCATACTGAACAGAGTGTGCATGGCATCCTGGAGACACCAGTAAGAACATCTTACAGCAAACAAGTTTCTGCTTGACATCTCTGATGTGACAGTGAACACACTGAGAGGTAATTCCCCCATTTATGATGACAGGCTCCCTGCAACTTGCTTCAGGAGACCTGAGATTGCATACAACTGTCCCAGAGAGGGAGGCTATGCACCAGATTTTTATTTCCCTAGACCAGGAGATTTTTGAATTGTCCTATCAGGAAGCACATTCCTCTGCACTAAAGAAAAGAAAAGTCTGTGTATATAACCAGAAGGTCTGAGAGCAATCCAGTAGCTGAAATTAAAATAATCAAAACCTGACTTGAGAAAAATTGTGCTGGCATAGACTAGCAAGACAAAACCCTGAGCAATTGTTACTGGATGGTATGGGAAAAATGATAATCCAGTTTCTTTTAATACAATTTTAGAAGGTCTTTTGGACCTCAAGATAAATTTGGTTTTAAAAAGATAACCCCAAGAAGGATGTTCTGCTGACTGGGCAAAACTGCTATTTCAGATGAGGCTAAAAGAAGCACTGCCTCTCACCACTGAATATAAAGACCTATTTTATACATCTGAAGACTGGTTTATTCTCAAGGTTCAGGCATATCCTGCTGCTTTCATACCTTAGCAAGTTACTGAGTGTTAGGTGCTGTGAAGTAACTGAGTTCACCCAGGCTGTCATAAAATGTGAGATAAAACATTGTAGTTTAAAGTGCTTTCTCAGAGTTGGACAGTGACAATGGCAATGAGTGCCAATATGAGTGAGTGATGGTGTTTAAGCAAGGAGGAGCAGAGAAATTTTGGATTTCTATCTCCATCCCAACGTTGTTCAAATATTTAATTCAGTTACTTTTTGCAGTAAAATGATAAGTTCTTCAGGGATGAGGAAGTGGATTTGATTGGAAGCTCTTTGGACATCTCTCTTTGTATGTGGGCAGGTGCTTTGTTATGAAATAAAGATGCCTCCAGCCCTGTCTTAAAATTAAAAATCACTTTTCACGAGAAAACTGTTAGGTTCCTAATCCAGAAAGGAGAGCTTTGAACCCTTGTCTGCTGTAACAATGGGAGAGCTGAAGTCAGCTACTTCACACTGGCATCTCTTTTCACCTGCTCTCTGTAGATATCAGATCTGGCGTTCCTGTGAATTTCAGATGCACAGTGTTGTTCAGGTGTATTACGTGTATTAATTAAGTGTATTTAGTAGTCAGTGCAACCTCCAATAACCGTATAAAATGTAGCTAGGTCTTGGAATTCTAATCACAAGTCCAGAGGATTAAAATCAAGTATATATTAATATATAAAGGAAAGAGTTTTTAAAGTAGCAATCATGGGGAGTAACATGATCCAACACAGAAAACCAGAGATTGTGTACTGAGAGAATGCATTCATGGGTTTGCAATTTTTTTCATCTTTCTTTCGGTATTTCTCCAACTAGACAATATTTTAAATTTGGATCTGACAGGATGTTTAAGTATGAGAAATAAGCAATAAATCAGCAGACCACAGAGCTGCGATTTACTGTGCTGTCAGTAGTACTGGGTGCAGTGCAGGAATGTTGGTTGTTCGAAAGCGCTGGAAGACCCATCTAATGCTCATCTATTTGACTCAGTGCATAAGCATTTGCTGTTTGCCAAATGCCTCAGCTGCCAAAATGTCTCTTTTCTGATGTGTTGTGGCTTGGAATGAGAACAACTGCTTCTTTTCAAACTCCTCAAATTTTAATTATCTTTTTCATACTTGATTTGGAAAATGTGACATTAGTGAGCTGCTGGTTATGTCACATCTCCTAGGTTCCTTATTATTATCTTTTCCTGTTTTTGCATCCTCTTGGGGGCAAAAAGCTATGAGAGTAGCCAATTATCACATCTGCTGAGTTCTTCAGGATTTCATGCACTATTGATGGTTCAAATGCATAGTTTATGCGCAAGTCATTGTGTTATTCAGTCCTTCTATTGTTATAAGAACCGTGTGTCTATTTTCCTTTATCTCACCTAGAAAATGTCTGAAGCCTCAGACTTGGAAATCAAGAAATGCCATGAGTACTTGAAGTAATGAAGTCTTATTTTATGTGAATTTGTGTCTTGAGGTTGGCTGATGTTGATACTAAAGAAAATGAGAATGCTGTTGCTGTTCTGTTGCTGAACTTTGGAAGGGTGCTGTGTCTTGTAGGTAATCAAGTGTGAGCTTACACTGTGCACTTTTTGTCACTTAGAGCACTTAAATAGGCTTGATCCTGTGCCTGATTGCTTGTTCGTGCAATGAAGGTTAAGTTTTTAATTATTTTTTAGATTTCTAGAAAATTCTCAAATCTGTTTTGTTCAATATTTGTAAGGGTGGACAGACACGTAAAACTCGGCATTCTTATGGAGAGGTTACAGCACAGTACTGTTTTTAAAACAGCTAAAATTTCAGGAATTCAAGATCATCTTACTTTTAGTAGGATAAGCAATTTCCTTAGTTAATTTTGAAAATTCCGGTAGCAGATCATTTGAGATTTTTTTTTTTCCATAAAGATAGCTGGACTGTATTTCTGCCTGTGCTAGTCCTAGTCTCATCATAACTCAGAATATTTATGGCAGAACTTTTAAGATTTTGAAATTATATTATTAACCTTGGATTAGCCTGTGACTCATATGGATAATCTCAAACTTTTATTTACTAGAATTAATAAATCTTTTGTTCAAAAATTTTTAAAGAATCTTTTACGTGTAAGTTGGAACACTTGGTTGTGTGGTTTTTTTATAGAATTCTACTTGTCATTTTTTAGGACAGTTAATGAATTCTAGAATAATATTATATGGGAGCATATTTACTTAATTTCAGCTTTTCACTAGCTCAGTGTAGAAATAAAAAATGTTATTACTTCTCCTAGCATTACATATCTTAATGTCCTATCATAAAAATGGACTACTGTTGCTCAAGAAAAATTACTTCTAAAAAGGGAAAACAATATTAAGAATGAAGATATTATTGATAATTCTTTCACTGTGTGATGTTTTAATAATGTAATAATAGCATAAGATCTAAACAAACAAGTGTGTTGTGCCACTGTAACAAATGTAATGCTTTGCCTTCACACTTACCCCTTAGTTTTGCCAGCAGTAATGGGAGAACCACTGGGGTCTCATCCAACAATTACAGGATGCCAGCCCTTACTGAGAGTAAAATGAGATGATTCTGTGGTAAAAAACACCAGTGCTGATCTTCACAGGTCCATTGGTACTTCTTAGATCCTTTCTCTTAAATAGTCGACCCATCTTTGGGATAAATATCCTGACTTCATTTTGGTTTTTTTTTAAAGGTGTCTTTGCTGAATATGGGTGTTGCTGAAAAACACACTAAACTGGCTTAGCTTGTCTACTTGGAATACAATGTTAAATCTCCTGTCCTTAGACAAATACCAAATGATTTCAATGTCCTTTCACAACAGGAGGAAGGCAATTATATGTTAAAAAAAAGGATTAAAAATAATCTGATGAGAAAAGCTGAGGAAAAAAGTAAGGTACTTCTCAATAATTGTTTATGTACATGCTGACATCTGACAGTTCTCAGTGGTTAGTGTGAAGCAGATATTTTCCTTTCACTGAGGGAGAGGGAAAGTGATCTCAATTTACTTTGCAGTTATTTCAGAATACCTTGAGGTAAGAATGTGCCTAAGGATAGGTAGAGCAAAGCAGTTGGTGTCTGGTAACTTATTACACAAGAGTAAATCAACCATTTGCTGGAGCTCTGCTTTTAAAATCTATCATGCTGTTCAAATTCTGCCTTGTTATGTTTGCTGGTTTTTCAAATAGATTTGGGCAGCCATGCTTTGGTTCGCAATTATACAGACAATTTCTTTAGGCATTTTTTTTCTGCTTCACTGAAGTAAAAAAAATGTTTTATATCCATTTATTACATTCACTAGCAGTTTCATTACTCTGAATATTCAAAACTCATGGAATGAGAATTGCAGCTTGGAAGAAATCCAAAGTTCTCATTGTTAATGGTGTTTCAAAGAATCATATTCTCAATTATCTGATAAAGGTTACACTTTATTAGATTTATTGATGGCTTTCCTCATGGGTTGGGCATTGGGTTGAATTGCTAAATGAAAAGAGTAAATGTTTACTTCTAGAAAGAAGTGGCTTACATTGTATTTTCAGTATGATACAGTTCTTGGCCTTGGCCTTCTAAATCTTGATTAATCCCAATTCTGTCCCACAGCTTGTAGTTAGTTCCTAATGGCTGAAGCTGACATAGCTGCCATATTCATGTTTTATGTAATAGAGAAATGTTTTGTCCTGCTTACACTTTTTTGAGGGATGGAAAAGAAAGCCCTGATTGCTCTGGCTTCCAGGACCTCTGTATAAAGCACTTCTTACTACTTTGTGGTTGCCCATTCTATTAAATCCCTGATGCTCAGGGCTCAGGTTGGAGTAGTTCATTGCACATGGGCAGTTTGTAGGATGAAACAGCACCATGATGGCACTTCTTTCCTTCAGACAAGCTGTGACATTCCAGTTCCTCTGTGGACTGGCTCTGATCAGTGTGGTCTCTGCAGCCCATCAGGCAGTGCTTCACTGCGTCCTGGTGCACGTGGTATAAGAATTGCTTATGGAGAGCATCCTTAAATTCATACACAGAGGACATTGCAGGCAGCTTTTAGGGAGCAGCCATTTAAGGTGGTTATACCTGTGTGATCATGGTGCTGATTGTGGTTTATTTTTACGTCCTCATGTGACAAAAAGCTCTCATTCATCCTGACTCATATTCAGAGTGTTTTAGCCACTTCTTTTATTATTGTTATGTTTGGTCACAGTTGGAAAATTAATGTGTTCTTCAGTGCATTTGTTTTGAAGCAAATCTTGTTTTGAAGAAGAATAGTGTCTAAAGATGCAATATTAAGGTGTTTTTTCTGTCTATTATGGGTTAATTAGAAGACTTAATATAATTTAGGATTTTTTCTCAACTTTCAAGTTTGCTGTGTAATTCTGTAAACACTGCTGTTCATTGGAGCAAAGAAGTGTTCAGAAGAAATCAGAATAGCCACAGAAAGAAGTAAAAAAGTAATAGAGAAAGAAAGACTAAGAAACAAAGCTGAATAGCCACAGGTTACAGATTTAGTCTTGCTCTACAGGGATGTATTTCTTGATTGTATTTATTTGTATTTCAGTGCTGCTTGAGAGTTCCTGTTACATCTATCTCTGTGGTTCCCATCCTGAAAAAAAAATTGCTTTCTAAGCAGACAACACAGGCAGTGTGAGAAAGGAAGTGTAATCTCCATTTTACAGTTGGGAAAGAGGCAGAGATGGAGTCTGACTGTTCTCAGCTCACACAGGATGTCTCTGGGAGAGCCGGAAATTGAACCCAGATATGTTGCTTGAGTCCCACAGAGTCTCAAGACAGTCTTTTCTCAAAACAGAAGAAAATGAATTTATTTGATATACTCATCTCAACACTTTTCCTGTGGATACTATTTGGAACATCTGGTTTTTTTAAAATATAAATTCATCTTTTTTTCTTGCTTTTCATTTCATAGTTAGCACTAAGATTTATTGTGAGATGGAATGAAATTTACAGCTTCACTGTATGAAGGATTGAATTAGAATAAATTTTAATAATAGTTTGAACATAATTAAACAATTTTTTCAAAGAGATTACATTTCTAGATAATCTTTATTGTCATTGCTATGTAAAAGATTTGAATCTATTTCTATCTCTTTTTCATAAATTCATGCATATGCAAAAATAGATGATATTTCAGATGTGCTTAAAAGGAAAACTCTTTTTCCCCCCTTACTTTATTAAAAGCAGATAATGGCTTTGACTGTAGGTTTTAATTATTTTCTTTCTAAAGTATTCAGAAGTTGATAATGTTTAATGTACCATGCATATCTTGAAATTGGTGTTTCTGATCCTGGTGATATGTGGTGGGTCTTCCCATGATCTCTTCTGAGAGAGAAGTTGTTTGCTTTTGGTTTTTTTTTTTAGCAATGTAGGTGCAAAACCAGTTTTACTGATTTAAATTTCTCCTGAGATCTCTTTTTACCAGAGCACATGAAGAAACTACGTAAGTAAGTCCCAGCCACTTAAAGTCACTCTACATATTTGAGAACCACAACAATTTACCCTGTAACTGGAAAAATTATCTCAGGGAGCCATGGAAGAGTTGAAAACATTGGACTATGTCAGTTTTTAATACCTGCAGGCTGTTTCAGAGGTAGTGAGTGCTCCTGGACACATAAGCAAAACATCAGCCTTTGACATCATTGTGGCAGCCTGGCTTTGTAAACAGGTTAATATTCCCTATGTAGAATGAATTTAAACAATCTGCTGAATTCTTAATATGAGGACTGGATTTACTGGGGGCTTTTTTCCATATTTTACTGAAGTTGCAAGCTGGTATAATATTGTCTGTGGCTGTAGGCCAGAACAATGAAAACTGACCCAAAAGTTGGTTTTGCACTAACACATCTAAGAGGACATTTGCAGGTGGAAGAGGGGTTTGGCACAGTGTTTTAGGAGCTCGTCTGTAGCCTTGGCTTTAGACTTACCATTCTATTTTCTGAAGCTCTCTGGAGGATCTACCTGGACTGTCTCCAGGTAGAACAAGTAGAACCACTTTGAAGAGAAGGTGAATGAGCATCAAATGACAAATTGGTGTCACCACGAGTAGTACTGGCAGAAAGATCTTGCAGATTTACATCCAGCAGTGTTTTAACGTGAACGAAACCTGAGGAAACGATTGGACTGGCTGGCAAACGATCCATGTTTGTGAGTGTGATTCTTAAACAAGCCCAGTGTTCATACCATATTCCGTCTGCCTTTGGAAAATTAACTATGATATGAAGGGCACCTTGGTATGCATCTATCTTAGGATTCTATAGGAAAAATATTTCAAGGATTACAATTGTCCAGGCATATGGAATAGTAATTGCATGCAAAAACATTTTATGCTTTTTAGCTTGGCTCTGTCAGCTGCAACAGCTGGCTGTGCCTACTTAGTCAAGGAATGTATTATAAAAACAGACAGACTATTAAATGAAAAAATGGGGATGAAAACAAGAGACCTAAATACAAAATATACTTTCACTGTAATAGTGACTGTTGAAATTCTGTACCTAAAACATCCCTGGAATTTTCAGTGGTGATCACACTGGTTTAGTATTTATTCATGGACTACATGGATACATGTTACTTGGTTCCATCTTTTCTCTGTGCAACAGTTTCTGAATATACTGTGAACTTCACAAGGAGTGGTTAAAAAAGGGGCTCTTAATTGTGTACTCACAGTGTACTTATGTTGAGCTCTTAGTCATGAGACCAAGGTGGGATTTCTTTTGTTTTGTTTTGTTTTCTGAGCTTTAATAGTTTGTTGAAGGTTAAACCTTGAAATTTTGCTGGCTTTTAATTCTGATGTAGTCATGCTGTTCACTGTGTCAAAATGTTTCTCAGATCCCTTAGCTAACCATTGCTGCCACCCTGGTGAGGACCAGAGAAACCAGAGAAACATCACAACCAACACAAATTAATCCATTTTATTTGCTTATCTCTTTTTATCTGATAATTAAAATGGACTTTAGTTCAACAGCAAACCTATGCACAAAGGACATTGATTTGTTTTGATAGGCTTACTGAAAGACAAATGAGCTTTTGAATTTCTAGAAACTAAAGAATGAGAATGATGATGAAATCCTATGAAGTGCTTCATAAAACTAAGGTCTGTGGAACTCTGTGGCTGAAGTTCCACATCTACTCATCTTTTTTTCATTTTTCATCTAAACGAAACAGTTTTAATTATTTTCACTTCATGTGTGAAAGGGTAGAGGTGGTTCCTAAGGCACAAGGTGTTCTTCAGTGTGTGGCATGGGCTCCTCTAAACAAGGCTTCTCATTAGGCACCAAACAAGCTCAAATCAGTTTGCATCAAATAGCATGGATCACACAGCATTTTTTATTATCGTGCTGGTGAAGTGAATGGATGTATTCACTAGTGGGGAAAAGTGCCCTTTTTGATTGAAAATGTTGGTTTTTCTTTCTTGTTACTAGGTTTGCAGATAATAACCTTAACATTTTAGATGTGACAAGAACAATTGAATTACTAACACAAAATAGGCTTAATGTGAATTTGGATTTATTGTGAAAGCATGAGTAAAGAGCTTATCCAACAACAGGATATTTGCAGTTCTTTGAAACTCAGATCTAGTCCGAGAAACTAGAATTTGAAAAAACTGTTGCAAACAATTTTTGAATTGGGCTTTGTTCACATGTCAACACATTTTATCTTCAGTACTCTTAAAGGAAAAGGAAATTTCTATGAATATCTCTGGCACTTGGCAGTGGAGCAAGCTTAAAATGTAACTGACAAACTGTGGAACAGAACTTGTTCCTTCCTGAAAATTGTTCTTTTCTGTCACTTAAATATTATTTTATGGAGAAAAGATTCTGAAATTGTTCTTTGAGAACTTCTGCATTCTCTTGATTTGCAGGGGAAAGAGACTTTAAGGGGATAAGTCCTGATTGTAAAAATCCATACTTCCATGATGATATATCAAGTATATATATAAACTTGTCATATAGTTGTATTAAAAATGAAGAAGAGTCAGAGCTTGACCCTGATGTCTAATGTGTCACCCTATACGTATGAGATGTGCCCCCATACAAAGTAAATAACATTCTGACCTGTAACCAAACTACGAGATAAATTAATAGACCATATATTTTGGACTGTCCTTTATGGCCTCTAAGCCTTCTACATCAGTCAGGGCAAAAGATGACATTCATCATTGTCTGTGTCCAAAATTAACTTTCATAATAATGTTTCTTCTGTTTTCTGTCCAAAAATGTTACACAGAGTCTGGGGTATACAAATATTTGAGCCAAAGAAAGAACTGCAGCTGAGGTCAATAATACAACTGTTTTACATAAGGAAGTTTTATATTAGGATTTGGTGTCCCTGACACCAGACCTTTGGACTAATGGGAAGGTAAAATTCCTAGTGTAGACCCAATAGTTGTTTTTGACATTAATGATGTATAAGGTTTATGTAATTCCTGAGATAACTATAACAAATGTTTAATAATGAATAACTGTGGTGCTTTACTGAGAACTATAACAAGAAGCACTGCTTATGCAGGGAAGGGCAGGAATATTGTACAGGGAAAAACTGGGTAATCTTTAGGACTGGAGCACTTGGGTGAAATTTGTATTTAAAGATGAGGAAATGTCTGATTCCAGTGATTTGTTTGCCCTTTGATGTGAAGACAAATGAAGGGAACTTCCTTACGGTCTTGGTCGATGACAGTGAGCCAGCAGCTTGATTTAACTCTCATTAGGGCAAACATTTCTTAAGTATTATCTAGGAAGCTGTTTCCAAGACAAGCAAAAGTACTGATGCTTTTGCAAAAGGCAGTGCTAAACTTTTGAGTCCCAGGTGCAAAAATAAACACGTGTCTGGAGGGAAGGGCTTGTCCTCCCCAAGAAAACTGGGCAAGTATGGCTAATTTTTCCAGGAGATGAAACTTGAAGAGTTTGTAGATGTATTCTGTAAATGCTTTATGGATGTAAAATTCAACATAGAAAAGGGAAGGCATTTAACCTGAAAGTCAGTGATGACATAAGAAACTACAAAATAGCTGTAGGTAAATTCAAGCTAGGAGTTAAAGGCATGCAAGCCTCAGACAGCATTTTTCCTACATCACTGAGCTTAGTCTTGTCCTATGCCATTACAAATACTGTTTTAAAAACAGGCACAGTTTTGCCCCTGCTTTCTAACTCCTGTTAGAAAGCTTTCAGCACCTGAATAAATTGGATTCTGAAGCTGCTGTCCACAAAATGAAGTGCAGGTAAAAGGCCCAGCTCTTTTACGATGGAAGTTGTGCCCACAAATAGGATTGTGTGATGTGGTTAGCTCTGACCACACTGAGCTGCTTCGTGACCTGCTGATCTGTACGAGTTCTGTGCCCTTTCCTATTTCTGTTACTCCCTTAAATTCCAACATAGCTGATGTTTCCCCTGAATACGTTACTCTTCTAGGTCTGTTTTTGAAAATTCCTGATAATGAATGGTGGCCACGTTCCTTTTTTGTGTTTATCTCTTTGCTTGAATGTGGCAACAGTGAATTAGCATAAATGGTCTGAGGAAAGTAGTTAATCTAGATTAATTTGTATTCTTCTTTAATCCTTTGAATTTACCTCCTTGAAGATACATCAAAGATGAGTTTGGTTCATAAATATGTTTGGAAGATAAATAAAGTAGGGGGAAAGAGTCCTGTTTTATGGTATTTTTAAAACACAGAAATAAATCCTTTATGATCAGTAATTGACCTATATGATGTTTTTTCCAGTTTGTTTCAGATCCTTGTGCCAGCAACCCCTGTCACCATGGTAACTGCAGCACCAGTGGGGATGGCTACCTCTGTCTCTGCAGTGAAGGCTTTGAGGGAACAAACTGTGAACACTCACTGCACAGCCCTCCAGCCTCTGAACGGGCAGAGGCCACCTCGCCCCGACACAGCAGCCCGGCCTCGTCCACCTTGGAGCCTGACATTGCTCTGCCCCGTTCGAGAGCCACTGTGACGTTACCTACATGGCAGCCAAGGGCAGGACAGAGAGTGGTGGATCTCAAATGGGATGAAATAGAGGTGAGAGTATTCTGTCTAAGTGAAAAGTCACAGACAAAAAAACTTGGAAGTGTTATTTTTGGGTTGTCATTTGTGCATGGTTTCCTGATGTCCTCATGAGAAGACTGAGGATACGATCTCTGCCCTGAGTTAATATGTTGGTAAAATTAAAACAAAAAACCATTTGATCCATGTTATGAGTAACGGACTTAAGTTGGCTAATGTGTTGTATTAGATACTTTGAAATGGGATAATATTGTTTCTTCCAGTCAGTTGTAAGACATCATATCTCCAAACATCAAATACATTTAGGAAAATCTAAAGGTTAAAGCAATACTTTTAATATATTTTTTGGTATTTGCAGTTATAATCACATTTTGCTTTGAAGAATACATTTTCCTGCAGTATAAAGAAAACATAGTTGCTTGAGGATTAAAAGGGGTAGTTAATCCGTTACACGGGGCACAACTCCAGGGATGCAATGACAGTGGTGGAAGCTTTTAAATGATTAAATTTTAAACATTTCTTGTAACTCTTACAAAGAAATCCCTGTCAAAACTTAAGAATATCTGGTAAAACTACAGCTGGAAAGCACACAGCATATGATCCTTAAGAAAAGTGATCTTTGCTTTCTACTATGTTGTACACTGCCCTACTTTTAGTGCTTAAATGTTTTGCACGGACTCAAGTATCTGCAAAAAATTTTTTAAAAATATTTAAAAAAAATATTTTAAAAAACTATTAAGCTTAACCAAGTTACTGTTAAAGTAATGATCAGCTTAGTACCAAGTGCTAGAAGTAATGAAACTTGTTGCTGAAAAAATATTTTAATTTCTGTAGGCAAAGAATTAGAATTTTTGTGACATCTTTTTCTTGTTGAGAAAGGCCTTGTATTGTAATTTTATTTCAGTTTATTCAGGAATAAATAGGCAAAATGTCAGTTGTACCTTTTTTTGAAATGTTTCAATGAGTTTGATTCTCCTGATGTGTTTTAACACACTACATAATGAGAAAGTGAACAGGCAGGATTTTACTCCTGGAAAAAGTGTATTTTTCATCACCCTTTTCTAGCCCAAACAAATTTGTTGATGTTTTTACTGTGAAATTTTTTAAAATCAATTTTCTGAAAGTAGACTCAGCCTATGTAGAGTATATTTTTGGTGTGTTATGACTCTCTGATTTTGTCTGAGGTATAAGTATTTATAGGGTTGTATTCCATTTCAGTGGGAGTGCTGGTGGGCAATGTCTGGAGCACAAAGCTTTATTTCCTGGAATTCCATCTCCCAAATCTGTTATTTTACAGTAGAACATATGTCAGGCACCAAGGATGGAGTTTGGAGAGAGCACTGAAGCAGAAACAAACAATGATCTGCTCTTATTACTTAGTTTAAACTCAGTCTCATCTCTGCATGGGTGGTCCACATGTCCTGATCAATTAAGGGCATGCTCTTCCCTGTACCAGATTTCCCTGCTGTGTCTTCCTCAGTCTGTGGTCTGGTGTTGTATAAGGAACGTTTCTGCCTGCTTTGCATTTTAGGTAGACTCACTAAGAATTTCAGTCAAACAGATCATTCACAAGTGGGTATTTCAATAGCTGAAATTCACCCTTCTGCATGTCTTCTGTTACCTGAGAAGTACATGATGGTTTGCATGATTAACAGTAGCATGGAAATGACTTGCTACCCCATTACAAAATTGCTTGTGTTGATACGTTTCTAATATATTGTGATGGGTCTTGTATTTTTGACAAGCTCTCCAATGTGGCATAACGACCTTCTACCTTGTTCTTTGGAAGTCACAGCGAGAGAGATGATTATCTGAAACAAAGAGATTTCAGTTGCTGATTCAAGACATCGTATCTGATCTATATTAGCTGATGAGAGTTGATTTGCCTGAAGGTCTGTGTTCCAAAGCCTCTTTGGTGGAGGCTTCTAAAGTAAAAAGTGTTAATAACAAAAACACTACCTTTCCTCATAGCTGTAAGAACTTAGCAAAACTTGATCCCTTTTTGCTGTCTTAAAAGGAAGAGAATAAAGTAGCTGTAGGTTTTGTATTGCAAAAATGTACTGTTCTGATCTCTGTTGAGATTCAGAGGACAACAAATACTGATATTGTGTCGTTGTTTTTTGGGTTTTTTTTAGATCTTCCAAGATAGTCTGTTTTCCAAATTATTCTATACTGATACTGGAAGTCAACTAATGTTCTTCAGACCCTTTTGTCTCATCTCAGAGAGAAATTTTGCCAGTCTCTTTCTGAGTGAAAGCTCTCACTATCTTTCAAGGATGATGTAAACTCAAAAAATGAACACCTGAGAGAAGTAAACTGTCTAGGAGAGATAATGATGTGTGCTTACAGCTGGACATGTTTTCTGTATTCCTTGGATACCAGGGATGCATTTAGCTTGCTGGAATGCTTGCATGCATGCTTGCTGGAATGAACTGTCTCAGTATTGTCTGTACTAGTATACAACCTACAGATGTCTTTGGATGCAGTTTCATTTCTTAGAGTGGTCTTCATATAAGAAATTAATTTTTTCCTGATGTGCAGATTAAGGACTAAAACCATAGATCATAGACAAGAATATTTTCTCTCAGTTGATTTTCTTTACTATAATATGAATTTATCTTTGTCCTCATTTGTTGAAAGGTAGATCTTTTTCTTCTTGGGGCAACCAGTTCCCCTTGCAAGAGAGATCCAGCTAACAATCCGCATTTCCCCAGTTCAGTCATCTTTTGTGTTACAGTGTATAAGGGATATCTATTAGCCAGTAATGGAGGGAAAAAGAAACCATCTCATTAACCCTACTCAATTAATGGATTTAACAAAAAGGTTTCAGTGTACAAAATCAACCGTAAGAATAGCAGTACCATACTCTTATATACAGCTTTTCATAATAGACCTGAAATTCTTTTCAAAGGAAATCAGCTGTATTATTCACATTTTACAGACTGAGATGCTGAACACAGAACAGGGAAGTGATTTGCCAGGTGCGCAGCCAGAAATTAGAATGCTGAGCATGTGAGTCCTAGTCTAACCTTCTATTTATACTGCAATTTTGTGCTCAGATTTAAGGGTTTGGAACTAGTGATTAGAGGCTACAATAAACTTCTAATTCTCCTTCCAGTGGGGACAGCATTTGTTTTATGAGTGTCCTTAGTCAGTAAATTACAAGCCTTTAAAAGGAGTGTGGCTGAGTCAGGTGGAAAATCCTGAACGAGAGTGTTCCTGCTCTGCAGCAATGGCAGAATTATTCCTTAAGCATATTATTGAAACAGGAACGTTTGAGTCTTGACTACTTTATGTGTTGCTAAATGTTTGTGCATTTTTCTGTCAAAGTATGATATGGGTGCAGAAGGAGGAACAGAAGAGAATCTGAACAAAATCAGAGGAGAGATCCATTTGAGATTGCTATATACAGAATAGAAACTTGATCCTTAAAAATGACATCTTAGGAGAAGCTTTGACATGGAAATAGGTGAAGGTTGGAGTATATATGCTTGCCCTTTTCTTACCCTATTTTCTTGGTATTCCCTCTTATGATTGCTGTTAAAGTACTGGAATGTATGTAATTTTAGTTTGACTTAGGACAGCTCTTCTACCTGTATATAAGATTTGTTTTGGAAATCTCTAGGATTTTTTTTTTTGCTTTGAGAAAAAGATATTCTACAAACACATAAGGAGAATGAAGGAAACAGATTTTGATAGAATAATATTAGCTTTCTTCTAGGATAAATCTGTGACTTCACTAACTCTCTATAATGTTAGTTTATGGAACTTTTTGTTTATATACAGACACCATTTTCACAGACAACTTGATGTATCTCTGGATAGGTGCTACCCTTTATTATATTTATTTTCTAAATAAAACCCTAGATATCTCTAAAAGCTCAATATGCTTAAACAAAATTTAGGTGAAGTTCATACAAACCTCAGTTTATGATGTTCCATTACTAAATAATGTTTAATAGATAGTCATAAATACTAGCTTTCCTAAAATCAAAGCTCTTTAAGACAGAAATTCTAGTGAGTGCAATTACATCAAGATATTGAAGCCCTGTTCACCTGAAGCTATATTGGTGGGTGGGCTCAGGATTTTTGGTTATCCAGAGCTGTTTTTGAAAAGTATCTGGATTCATTTAACTACTCCTTCAGGAATCATCCTATTTTGAAGTCCTAGAAAGTATGAGGGAAAAAAAGAAAAAAAAAAAAAAAAAAAAAAAAAAAAGCCTGATGTGTTTACTGCCTTTCAGTGTTTTGGTGTAGAAATATCTATAGCTGACTTGACAGTCTTCGGTTGAAGTTTATGTCCCAGTTTATTCTCCAGTGACCTGAGCTCATACACTGCATGCAAAGATTTGACTATGTGGAATTTTTGCTCAATGAACTTGTTTACACAGTGTTTGCCTTTCTTTTCAGAACAGCTCCATACACTCTGGAATAATAAATGACTATTAATTGTTCATGGAAATAATCTTTATTGAATGACTGTGTTGTGATCTAAGCAGAGGATAGGCAGCTAAGCCCCACACAGCCACTTGCTCACTGCCCCGTCCAGGGAGATGGGGGAGAGAATTGGAAGGGTAAAAGTGGGAAAAGTCACGAGGAGATAAAGGCAGTTCAATGATTAAAAAAGGTAGAAATAGAAAACAACAAAGGAAAAACCTGAACAAAACAAGTAATGCAAAAAGCCCCAGTTCCTCACCAGCAAGTAACTGATGCCCAGCCAGTCTCTGAGCAACAGCAGCTCTGGCCAACTTCCACCCCCCACCCCCAGCTGTATTGCTGAGCGTGACCTCCGATGGTGTGGGATGTCCCTTTGGTCAGTTGGGATCAGCTGTCCTGCTGTGTTCCCTCAGCACCCCCAGCTAATTGCTGGTAGTGCAGTCTGAGAAAGAGAAAAGGCCTCAATGCTGTGTGAACATTTTAGTGATAACTAAAATATCCCTGTTATCAACCCTGTGTTCATCACAAGTCCAAAACATAGCACCATGCAAACTACTGTGAAGAAAATTAGCTCCATCCCAGCCAAATCCAGTACAGATTGAATGTCAGATGTTATGAAGTTGACAGTGATTTTGGTGGCCAGCTTGAGACAAGAAGGCAGCTGGTTAATGTGATAATCTAGGTAATCTGTCATTGTGTAGGAGAGCCTCCTGTGCCTGCTGATGCATCTACCTCTTGGTGTAATGTTGGCACTGATAGTCTGTGGCAGAAATAGAAAGTTTTAATAATGTTATCTAGAAGATTCCGTGCATGGAATGTGCTGGATCCTCTTGGTGCTGTGATTACTGACTCTACAAAGTGACTCTTGCTGGGATGAGCAAAGAAACAGACTGCCAGCAACAGAATTCGCTGGGTGGATTTGCAGCCTTCCTTACATCAGGTTTCAGTGCTACAATAACTGGTAAGCCTTCTTCATTTGATACTGTTTTTGGATGCCGTCTGTCAGTCTCTCCTTGGTGTTCTTCAGAGAGGCACTACTCCTACTCTACACACTTCTGCTTTTCTCTCCCACTGGTGAGATATGTTAGAAGTAAACCTTGATTTTCTTTCTGTTCTGGTTTTCTTTCAAGCATTGTCCCATCTGAAACTCTGAGAGTAGAAACTCTGGAGGTTAAGCTAAATGACACTAGATTTTTCAGAAGCAGTAATTTTTCTGTGTTACAGGGCAAGGGAGCTGGAACTGTTGTTTTTTTTTTCTTTTAGAATTTTGTTCTGAATTCAATTTCTGTGCTAGAAATGATCCTGCTTTGTTGCTTGGCATCTCGACAATAAGTAGATAGTACTAGATCCCTCTCTTATGGTTCTATGATGTTGCCTTTTCCTACTTCTCTTTTCACTTTTTATTTGCCAACAGCTGTTCAAGATCTGTAGTCAGGATCTAACCTGTTTCATTTCTTTCATATATTATTTTTCCCTTGCATAAGGAAGACTGCCAAACGTTATATTTCTTAGAAAATAAGGAATACCTCTTGCCACACTTAGAGGGTCAGAAGAGAATAAATCCTGCAGGCCCTACTCTGATAGAAAAGTAGTTGTATGTTCAGAAAAGCCAAAATTGCATGTTATGAAACTTGCTTTATTGAATTGAAATTTAATATGAAATCCCTTGGAAGAAGATCTGAAAGAACTGGCATTTACAAGACCATTCCTCATACTGCATTTGTCATGACAGTTTCTGTTCCACTGAAGAACTGAAAGGTTTTTTTTCTTAATGACCATGCCAGTTTTCATGAGGCACCACCCCAGAACACAGCCTTGCTTTTCTCAAGGAACTAGTTTTCTTACTCTTTCCATAACATAATGTCGCTTCAAATATCTTTAAAATTTTAGGGTTTTTTACTTTTAAGCACTGATCTTTGCTTTGGGATGAGTTTATATCCATCTTTTTTATTTAGTTCAAGAATTACGTGTGCATTCATATATTCTGTTTAATTCCAGACTAATTTGCTGCACTTTGCTCTGGCTGCGAGACCATGCAGAGTTCTCTGTTGCCCCACTAGGAGTTAAAACAGGAGAACAGCTTTTTGAGATGAAAAAACCAAGAGATTAACCAAAGAGAACATTCTCAGAACAGGAGGAAAGTACCTGAGTCACGGGTGCACATATGCACACATAGTTATTTGTGTTACATTTGGGGATATTTTCAAAATGAAGCACTTTCAGTGTATGCTGGAGTGGAGTTTAGTGAAGGCTGTGGTGTCACTGAAGTTACAATGGCAATTAACAGGAAAGACTTAATAGGCAACTGGCTCATGGAGTGAATTTTCACTCACAGCATCACAGTGTAGGTGAGGTTGGAAGGGACCCCTGGACTTTGTCTAGTCCAAAGCCTTGCTCCAGGCAGGGTCGGCTGGAGCAGCTTGCTCAGCTGAGCAGCAGGTTGTATTCAGCTGAGACTTAAATAACTCAAAAGCTGGAAAGTCCACAAGATACTTGGGCACCCTCCTCCAGTGTTTGGAACTATCTGTTGGTTTTCAGAAATATTAATTAATACCTTGTTAATAGGGTAGTGAGGGCTTTCTGAGGCTCATATGAATTTGGCCATTCCACTTACCACTTTTAAATTTGAGCAAAGTATGGCATATTTTGCAAGAAGTACAAGCCTTCTGCCATTCTATGAACTTGGGGTTGAGACACAAAAGAAATGCAAGTGTATCATGGTAGCAGAATGGCTGTATTTTGCACTGTCAGGATTAGTCTGCCTGTGTTGATAAGGCCTCGTAGAATTACAAATGTCTGCTCAACTTTTCAAGAAATATACTATGAAATTTCATATACAGTAGCTATCTTCAGAGAACTAATTTCAGCACTGAGAGGCTGCATAAATGTAGACTTAGAGTCTGTATGCTACTCAGCCTCATTGAATTAAAGTCTAGTACACTTAGCGAAGTAATAAAGGCACTCACTCATGTAAAAATATTGCCTTGGGATTTATGTATGTATTTTAGCACGTCTTGAATTAAGTGTATATCTCATTATTCTGGTTTTGTAAGGCAGGAGAGTATCTGTCTGACTCATGCTATTTAATTTCTTCAGAAAAGTTGTTAACATGGAAGAACAGTCTTTTGCTCTCTTCTTAGGTGCCACCCCTGACTTTCTTTGCAATCTCCTCTATACCAGTGCTATGGCCTGGTAAGGAAATCTAACAAAATCACTGCTGTCTTGTTAAGGCCCAGGTAGAGATCGTAGGAGTAAGAACTCTTCTCAAAGTTTCACTCCTGCTTTCTCAAATGATGTTGCTCTTTTACCTATGTAAAGTCTTCAAGCATTCGAAGCAGAAATATAGTTTTTATATATCATGTTATCTTCTAAGAAAAAACCCCATGATTTAGATGCAAACTTATGGAACATTTATGTAAAGAGGAATTCTGTATTTACTGTCAACAATTTGATATTTGATCATTTTAAACTCTAAATAAGGTATTGAAGAACAGTCTTGGATGTATTATCTGTTGACATAGGAGCTTATCTTTGTAATCAGCATCTAAACGTGCTCTAGATTCTAGAAGGTGCATGAAGGTTTTGTTTTCTTTGGCAGCTATTTTTAAAGTAGCTGCATCATTTGTGTAAATGTTTATAAGTCTGTTCCCCAAGAACCTTCTTGCTGTCCGGGCGTTTCTGTACCATTAAATGCTTCGGGAGAGGTTTGATGTCATTGCAGTTATGTTATGTTTTCTTTGGGTTGTCTTTAAATTACTTTAGATAGCTACTCTATTTGTATTTTTTACTTTAGACTAGTAATAATCCTTATTTTGTCCTCTGGAAATCATTAAAGTATATTTCCCAGTGATTTCAGTTTTAAATATCTCCTACCAGTTTCAGCAGCCTTTTTTTTTTTTTTTTTTGAGCGTGAAAATTACAGATTGTTTCCATCTTCTGAGTGTCCTTTATTGTTGTAATATTTTGGTTGTCTTTGCCCTCATTCTTCAGTAGTTCAGTTTTGCAGAGTGCTCTGTTAAGACATGAAAGAGACACACTTAAAAATCTTTATACAAACTTCTCACAGCTGAGAAAAAACTGCAATTTGTTTCCTAATTCAGGTATCAAAGCTATCATTTTTTGTGTGCATTGTACTTGTCTGAAATAGGACACTGCTGGGACCATTTTTTTCCTTATGAGAGTTTCTGTTCTTTCTGTGTTTTTCACCTGATCCAATTATCAGGGTTGTTAATATATAAAAAATTTCAAATTTCAGCTGTTGTAAAATCCTGGGTTTAGCACCCTGGTTTAGGTAGTTATTTTACCAGATTCTTAGAGCAGGAAGTCAGGGCCAATTACAAATGGAGTTCCTAGAGAAATACATCTAATATTACAGATCTTTTAGTAGAAGAGTCAAAATTATGCATTTTGCCTTTCACTCTTCTGATTATCATTGCAATATTTCCTGTGTGTGCTTTTCCTGCTGAGTAATACTAAATTCTGATGTGTTTGCAAACTAGTCTTTTTTTTTGTTTGTTTGGGTTTTTTTTCTCATTTTGTCAAGGTTAAATCTCAGTTCTTGTTCTGCAGCCACTTTGTTCAGCTCTTGCTTCTATGATTCTTTTATTTTATTCCAGTTGCAAAGATATCAATACCTTTTACTTTAAAAACTTCTAATATTAAACAGTAAGGTAAATGAAATGCTTAAATTACAATTTCCCGCCTTGTGTTCCAAGATAATAGAAGCATGAAATTGTAGAACTACAGAAATACTATAAAAGTGAGTGTATTTTAGATGTAGTATAAGACCGTATGAGAATAGAGATACTGGTTTCTTTTTTCCCTTTGTTCCAATAGGCATATAGATTCTCAAAGAAAAAAAAGTTTAAATGTTGACATATACAGAAGGAAGAGTGTTAGCCAAACTAATTTTGGATGCATTGTACTTTGACTGTTAGGTCTGTAGTTTTGGCTTCTGAGATTTAAAAATTGTAATGGGTATATTATCTTTTTTTAAAATTAATTTGAACAAATACAATAAAATTGCATCTCACTTTATTTTCATAAATTACGTAATTCATATTCTATGCACCGGGGGATTAAACAATGAATTGAGTAATTTAGACACTGGGAAATCACTCACTTGGGAAATATGAATACTGAATATCTGTCTTGCCTGAGTCAAGATAAGCTCTGAGTGTCCTGAAAATTATTACTTGCATCATATTCTGGACTTCTGTTGTTCACGTATTTACATGTGTTTCATTACATTCATGTAATATTTAAAATGTGAGTTTGAATTTTATTTAAATTTACAAATTTTATTCTGGCTTTTGCTTTGATGTAAGATTAATTCATGGAAGTGTGTCAGGTTGCATTTTTGCTTTTTCAGTAAGGTTGATGAAAAAGCTTGCAAACATTCTTTATGGCTGAAAGAATAACATTGCAAATTGCCTAGAAATTTGAAGATTAAACTGGTTTGTTGGGGTTTTTTTCCAGTGTTATATTTCGTAAGCAAGTTGATGAAGATACATGAAAAGTTATTTAAAACTTCTGATGATATTAATTATGCCACATAAAATATTACTTATTTGAAACAAATATACCCTTGGAAACACTAGTACTTTTCAAACTGTCTTTAGGATATTACTACTTCTGAAGATGTGAATAATTAAGGAGTCTGTCTGTGATTCCTGTGTTGCATGATGCCTTGTATGGTGTCTTGATCTAGTTAATGCAGTAACTGATTTCTATGCTTAGTAGGCATCACTAGATTTGGCAAACGCATCCTTTCGCTCTCACTGTGATCATCATTTTTTTTCCATCTGAAAGCACTGTTTGTCCAAGCATCTTTTACTTGGAAAGAATAGTAATGGGCAAGTGGGAGAGTGTTTTTTAAAGGAAACCTGTGTTGGGAATAAACCATATTTCAATATAGTAGAAAGGCAATGTCTGTATTTGTTACTATAAATCCTTCAGGGCTGCATAAATTAATGATGCACTATTTCTTGGATGTGGCAAATGGTAGAGCTTTATTTATTATTCTAAAAGACCAGAAGCCTATTCATCTTTTTCTAAATATGTTCATTTTTAAAGGAAGATACCTTTAGAAGTTCACACTTCTGTGCAGGAATTTTTGGTTAAAACAAAACCCTGAAAGGATGGTTGTGTGAATTTTCAGCACCTTTGTTGGCAGCATAAAGGTTTCAGTGAACGTTCCTGAGGATTTTTAGAAGATGACTGCTGGACTATTAGTGGCATTTGTAAAAAAAAAAAAATCTTTCAGGTTTTCTTTGGTCAGATTTTATGGTTTATTGTTAAATAAAGCTATTTTTATTTTCAGATAACCCCAGATGTGGCTTGTGGAAATGCCAGTTCCAATACTTCTGCTGGAGGCCGGCTTATCTCCTTTGAAGTTCCACAGAATACATCAATAAAGTGAGAATATTCTTATATTTGATGAAATATAAAAGCACTGTTATTTTCATTTGACTGGATATTTTAGACAACAGTTTTTCAGATAGGCAAATTTGTCAAATGTCTAAAAGACTATGAAAGAATTCAGACAGACTTCAAGCATGTAGCAGAGCTATGACAGCTCTTTGCTTGGCATAATTTCTCCCACATATTTAATGTTTTAGAAGATGTAAGCATGTAAGCTGTCTTTGGGCTATCATAATGCATTAGAAATTAGGGCAGATGTGTTGAAGATGTCAGTTTGGAGAAGATATGACATTTTCTGCCTACTTCATGCAGTGAACACTTTTTCGCCCTTCAATCTCAAGATGAACTTGCTGATGGAAAATGTTCTTGTTGACTATATACATGCATGTATTTTGTGGATTTGTGTTTGATTTCTGGATTATTGCTTTGGGTGTCATCATCAGCTGGGAAATCTTTGTGTATGTCCTAAAAAAGAAGTTTCTCAAAAATTTGAATTTATTCTGTTATTCACTTTTCAAATTCATGCTTTTTGGATCGAATACTTGCTCTGTTACACTTAATTAACAGAACCTGACTTCCTAGAAAGATCTGATTCTGTCAGCTGAGATGAGGCATTTTCTGATTGGAAATTTTATTTAAAAAAAAATCTGCCAACGTAGTTCTCTGGCTCACAGCTTTGCTGCAGTTTTAGACTTACATTTTCCCAAAATAGCGTACTTTTCTCATACTGTCATCTTATCTTTCAGAATCCCCTGTTTCTGTTAAAAAAGGCCATGCTCACAGGAAAAAACAAAGTGATGCAAGCAGACAGGCTGCAGACAGTTTGGAGCAGTAACTGTTAAACGTGGGGGCCGTCCCACCCTTCCCACGGGGCTTTGAATTGTGCTCATTCATGAGCCGTGAGCCTCAGTCAGGAAGGGATCTGGGAGTGTGGATGCCCTGGCTGGGTGGAATCTGAAAGCAAACAAGTGTCTTTTCTTGGAATCAGGAAAAAGCTGGCATTTGTGGATTCTAAAGCTCTATTTAAGAGCCTTGATGGAGAAACCCCATTTTAAAGGAGGTTGCAGAGTACACAGTCAGTTTTGATCATTTTTACACGGTATTTGTTTAGTAGTGTTTTATACCTGGCTAGATTAGTGCAAGTCAAGATCTGTTTTTATTTCATCTTATTTACTATCTTAAAGGCCCAAGTAACATATCTGGTTTAATGGCTATTTGTGAAAGGAAAATAATTTCAGTTTAATAAGTTGATTTTGTTTTGATTGTCAGATGAGACTTAAACTGTGAAACTAGTTGCTGTCTTGTTCTAAAAGTGAGACAGCTTTTGGAATAGCAATTGGGCTCGTTCTTAAACAGGATGCAAAATAGTGTAAAAATTTACTTGTGATGTCTAGTTGCAACATTTTTTCAGCTTCTGTCACACATGATTACAAAACTTTGCTTTTCTTGTTTTGAAGTCAAATAACAAATGAGCAGGGATAAACTGCGTTGTGTTTTTAGCAGGATTGAAACAATTTCAGTACAGGAAGTTGTGGAACAGAGGTAGGTATTTGGAGATCTGTTTTCAGCAGGAGGGTATTATCAGGTTTTAGCAGTTGTGTTTGAATTTTTGGAGGATTGTTCAAACTCATTTGGGATTCCTTCATAGGAAATTATTGCAAATATTTGGGACGTTGCCAGAAATATGACAGATTTTTATTGTTTCTTTATGGAGATGAGGAGGAAAAAAAGTGCCCTGCGAGGGCAAAGACTGGCACAGTGTGCAGTGCTCCCTAATGGAGCCGACAGTGTGTATGCACTAGTGGACTCTATATCCAATCTGTCAACATTCAGGAAGGCACCATGGGCTCAGTGACCTTGGGAGCATTCCATGACTCATTTGATTTACAAGAATAAACTGTCCTGAATCTTCGATCTGGTGTGTCAAACAAATGAGGATTTCTACCAGGATCTGTCTCCCGGTATTGAACGAACATTGAATGTTCTTCAGTAAACAACAGGGCTGGATGTACTTCAGCTGCAGAAAATGATGGCATTGTGGATGTAGGATGAAGGTACTACTTGAAAAGGCATAAATACAAAGACTGAATAAGGATCTTTTACTATTATGTGATATTTATGTAAAACTTCTTGGGCATTAAGATGGTGACCTTCAAGTGTTGGAAATTGGGACTCTGTATGATTTAATCTGGTATTACATAAACTATTATGCAAATCTTACAATTGAAGCATTTTTAAATTTTATGGGCATGCTAAAAATATTCAGTATTTTTCCTGATTCCAAACTTGCTAGATTTAAGTTTCCCATCTTTGTTAAACTTCAGTTCTACAGTGATGTACTTCCTAATAACACCAATTTCCCTCAGTGTAAATATTCTCATAACTTCTTTTCTTAGAATAAGGCAAGATGCTACTGCTTCTCTCATCCTGCTCTGGAAGGTCACAAGCACTGGGTTTAAACAGTGTTCACTTATTGATGGCAGAAGTGTCACTCTTCTCCAGGCACTGGGTGGACTTGTGCTTTCTGAAGAAATGCTTGCATTAGGAAACAACTATTTTATTGGTGAGTAACATGCTGACTTTCTGTCCATCACCTCTAGGTCACAGCTGATTTAGGTTTACTCAGCATTTAGAGGAATAAAGGACTAATTCCTGTAAGTGCTGAAAGATCCTGATGGATATTAGGACCCTGTTTTGGACATTCAAACCAGACAAGAACTACACTAAATTCTTACACACTCGTCACCATTCGCTTTAAAATCTACGTGGTCATTTTTGTCTGATGCCTTGAGATGATGCAAGTTATTTTTATATGTTCTATTTTAATAAGCTTTTGGTAAATGCTGCAGTATATAATTGAATGCTTGAGGTGTTTCTTTGTCAGGTATTGTGTTACGGGATGCTTTGTGAAGAAGCTTAAGCCTGTCCAGAGGAAAGTTGAAAAAATACATTAGAAGATCAGATTTCCTATTATATTTTAACAGTGTTTAATTGCACTAGTTTTTTATCTTCTAGTGTTGTCTCTGTGAATATGGAACTTTAGAAATGTACTATTTGTTTCACTGCAATTAAATGTTAAGCATCTTTGTGGAAGGAGTATAGTGAAAATAGGCTGATATGTTATTTTTAAGTGTATGGGAAATAATACAGATTTAATGCCATATTTAGGCATAGACACAATAGAATTAATTAAATTGAGATTTCTGGGCGGATGTTTTATTATACCAATGACATGAAACCAAAGTCATTGCAATAAAATCACTTATTGTTATCTGCTTGAAATGCTGTATGTTTTTTAAGGAACTATAAGCTCCCACAATTGTTATTTGAAAACTTACCATGATAATAAATGTAAAATTAAAAGGATTCTGATGTAGAAACACTGGAACAAATTCCAAGTGTGTGGATAATACAGAAAAACCTGAAATGCAGAAGTAGTACCTTGTTCTCTCCTTTTTGAGCTATCACTTTTCAAAGATACTGCTTGAAGGTTGTTAGTATAATAGTTTTATTCTTATCATCAGAGGTTTCTTTTGGTGATGTTTATTTTCTTCAAATAATTTTCCAGTTTCTTTTTTTAATATTATTATCCCTTTTAAGATACTTAGTTTTAGACTTTTTTTTCCCTTTAATCTAATTCTGCATTTAATTTATCAGAGTTAAACCATCCTCTCATGTCTCTGGAATAAATTTTTGCATTTGCTTTGTGGTAGTTAATGTATGATAAAAGTATCTTGAAGACAGGATAATTGGTAACTTTTATGCGGTGGTGAAAGTGCCTAAAGGCACAGCTTGGTCCAAGCTCCTAAGTAGAGGGCCCAAGTTGCTCTATGGAGGCTCCACTTGACTGTACAAGCCATGCAGCACAGGCTATTGATTTTGATAACTAAAATGTGTATTGTGTTACTCTTTCATAGTTTGTCTTGTCCTGGTCATCTCTATAGCTGAATTTCTGTCACTGGGATTCTTTGAATTTTCTATTGTGTGCTGGATAACATGAGGTGAAAATGTACCTTTTCCTTGATGAATAGTAGATGAGACTGAGTTCATAAAAATGGTTTATTTCATGCACTACAAGTTTTCTGAGACCTCTTGCTTTCCTTCCATGTGGTTTTTGATACTTTCTTTGGTCTTTCTTTTTAATTTCCTGATAGTGAAATTCTTTGTAAAATTTTCCAGCTGCTGAAAGTAAGGCATGAATTTTTTAGTTTAAGACTCTCTGAATTTCCTTCTCAGTTGTATGGAAATATTCTGCTTACTTCCCATCATCAGTTTTTGTCCAATGAAGTGTAAGTCTTGGGTGTAAAACTTAAAAAGTAACTCAGTTATTTGGTGTGTAAATGAATTTTATCTTCACTCAGCCAAAATCCATAATTCTGCCAGGGCTTACAGAAAAATAATTTGATCTTTTCTTCAGATTTGATCCAGATGTGTGGAAGAGGTCTGTCAATTTCACGTGCCTCAAAAGTTTTTAATCGTTTAGCTTTCAATAAGTCACTTGAATAAAGTTTTTCTTACAGACAAATTTCCATGTTTCTTGATGTACATGACAAGCTTATTCTAAAGTACAATAAGTTAAAGTGGGTGATTTTATATAAAAAAGCAATAATGTTGCCAGTGCTGTTATTGATATTCAAGCTAGAATGATATGAGGAGGTCACAAGATGCTGTAGGCTGCTCTAAGCAGAGTCTCACTGTAAGGCTGTGGACCATGTCAGTCGATACATTTACTTTATATAATTTCCTTCTCCTTCCCCCACTCTTTTCCTGTTTATTCAAATGAGATTTTGAAGGTTTCTTCTCTTAATTGGTGAATTTTGTTCAAGGGCATTTTTTTAATCTTGTAAAAAATATCTAATGAGAACTGTAAAAGAAAAATGAGGAAGATGTAGTGGTTTTTTTTGGTTTGACTTTTTTTTGTGTGTGTGTCTTTTTGATCTACATCCTTTTTGAGTCATTTCTCACTGTGTTTCTTCCAAGTTTTGTTACTCAGCAAGGTACTTTAATTGCCTCTTGCAAATCTTTCTGAATAAGTTATTTATGTCAAAGATAAAACATTTAGGGAAATATTATTTCTTTTGTGTTAGCTTATGGTGACACAAGTTAAAAGTTGTTTAGACAAGATTGAAAAGACTCAGAAGTCAGCAGTAATGTGCTGATTTGCTGATCATGTGGTTCAGGGCACAGTGTCTAGAGGTTGGGAAGAACGCTGTTTCTCAGATCTAAAAATAGCCCCTGTCAGCACAGAGCTGTTCACCCCAGAGACAGTACCTGCACTGTGTGAGAATGAGGGGGGAGAGTGTAGCACAACTAACCCAAAAAGAGCACTCTGTGTTCTGTAATGGGGTTTATAAAATGGCTGCTGCATCTGCAAGCAGTGTCTCACAGTGCAGGGACAGAGTTACGGTGCTGTGATTGTGCAGCATTGATAATGTGTTCAATTACAGCATTTACCCACCTGTAGCCCACAGAAGACTGGCTTGTACCTTCTGCAACACGTTCCTTCCATGCTTTGCTCAGAGTATTTTTAAAGAGTTTCTCTGTAAGATTTGCTAGTACACCTGTGCCAGTCTTCTAAAACAATTTATATTTTATTAGAAAGTGTACTTATTAGCCAGTAGGGAAAAAAACCCCAATATGGTTCAGGCTTTGAAGTGAGAGTTGTGTGGATTAGGAGTAGGATGAAGCACATGGCACATCCCAAGGGGCTGGTGGCTTTTAATGCCCGGTTACTGCTAGACAGAGGTGGTCACGAGGTGGTTGGTCTGTAGGACAAGCCAGGTGAGCTGTTCATCTCTGCTCACGGTTTGCAACAACGGTGTTTCTTTTGAAACCAGGATTTTAAAAAAGGGTATTTAATTGAGGGCATTTCTGAACAGGAAATGTTTTTAATATCTCTACAGAAAAACATCTCTTCTGTGGAGTGCTATGGGTGGGCATCAAGACTGGCCAAAGAGACAGTGAGAAAGGGAAGCAGGAGGGATTTAATACTGTCTTTAAATAAGAGATGACAATTAAGGCTTCAACATGTAAAACATTATTGAAGTGAAAGGCAGACTCCCCATTAATTAGACTTCCAGATTCATACTCTTTGTCCCAATGTTCTTTGAAGTTGAGTGATTTCTGCATAAGCTGTTTATATTTATAAAATGTCTCATCAGTATTTATTTCTGGATCTTCATATATTCATGCTGGCAGTAATAGTACTAGAACATTTGAAAATGAGTTAACTGCAGAACTTTACATTGTTAGAGTCACACACCTATTCTTCATTGCAATATATCTTGGAAAATTGAAATCAGATGAAATACATTTTACAAGTCTGAAAAAATGAGATAAGAGTTCCCTGACGCACCGTCAGTTTGTGCAAGAGTCTTTCAGAAGTTCTCATGCATGCTAATAGGTTACAGCTCAGGATCTCTGGGGCCAGTTAAAAGTGCTGCTTGTTATGTAGTTTGAGGGGAATCTAATCTACCCAGCCTTGTGCACTTCTCTCTTTCAGGGAATAATATACTGGATTTTGGAATGTGTGTATATTTTTCTATACAAGATTGTTGCAAATGCAGAAGATTTACTGAATTGATTAAATAATAGCTGTCTTGAGAAAAATGATGCATTAACATTTTTCTTTTAAAAATAAAAAAGGCCTTTAAAGGGCTTTGAAGGACATTCTCAGCTTGTATGGCATCTCCCACAAAAATCCTTTATGATTTGTTACATGCATCTCTTTTATCCAAGCATACTATCATTCTCTGACTGAGAACTGGAACATTAATTTTGAGAACACAAGATGCTGTCAAAATACTGAAAAAACCAAACCCAATGTATAAGAAAAGGATTAATATATATATATATATTTTAATGCTCACATTTTAGAAGTTTCACAGTTGTTGTATACCATCTGTTTCTGTACAAGTCAGTTAATTTACCCTGGTGCTAAATTAATATACCTGTTTACTAAGGCAACAGTTCTGTGCTTCAGGAGTATCCAAAGATACACCTGTGGCTGGTGGACTTGCGGTCAGGCAGGTCTAATTTCACACAGTTTCCTCGGAAAACTGGTACACATACACCTATGTGGCTGTACAGATAGCAGATCATATTTAACAATCCAGTTAACAGCTAGGACACAAAACAACCATAGCCTTTTTTAAAATGAATTTGGAGATTGAGTAATAATTGATAGAATCATAGAATATCCTGTGTTGGAAGGGACCCCTCAGGATCATCGAGTCCAACTCTCGGCCCTGCACAGGGCACCCCAAAAATCCCACCCTGTGCCTGAGAGCATTGTCCAAACACTTCTTGAACTCTGTCAGCCTTGGTGCTGTGACCACTGCCCTGGGGAGCCTGTTCTGTGCCCAAACACCCTCTGGGTGATAAATCTTTTCCTAATATCCAACCTAAACCTCCCCTGACACAGCTTCGTGCCATTTTCCTTTTCATACCAGTGCAAAACTGCGTATTTTATTATTATTGTATGATTGTTACTTAGTTTTAAGAAGTGTTTATTTGGAGGTTTTGGGCATAATGTAGAAGGTGGAGCTGGCAGTGCCAACTCTGCATGTATGCAACCTATTTCCTTTCTTTCTCCTAACAACATTAAAAAATGAAATTATGTTTTCAGGTCTTTAACATGGCTGTCAGGATATTATTTCTGTCAAAAAAAACCCCCTGCTTCTCATCAGCTTTCATGATAAAATGTTGGAAAAATTGCTTTTCTGCCTCGGTGTGCCCAGAGCTGAAGCAGTAATGATGGGAGCTCTTTCAGATTCATAGTAAAACAAACAGTTGGGCATTATTATTTTGCCTCCATTTCCCCATAGGTAATATGATAGAAAAATTTGTATATATCTAATTGTAAAAAAAATGCATGTAAATATCTTGAAACCGCTTGCTTTTAGACTTTGTGCTTTATTTAGCACTTCCATGGTGTTGCTTAAGCAGCTGCTTAAAAGGAAAGCAAAGATGCTGCTTAAAAAGCAGATTTCATGAGATATTGCACATTAGCTTTTTAGCTTATTGTCTGCTTATAAAATCAAAGGAAGACATTTATAAGCAAAATTGTTATTTCTCAGATAAGACCTTGCAGATAATAAGGTAGAAGGTTTAACATTTAATATGAATTAATATTTTTATCTGAACAGAAAATAAATCCTCCAGTACAGTCTTTAAATTATAATGCTTATTTTCATGATAGCAAACAGAAACTGATGAGCACTTTTCAGTTAACATTAGTTGGCGTGTCATCTGGTTTTCTCCAAGATGCCCAGCCTTTTAGATCAATACAATATAATTAGCTGCTTTAAACTATACTTATCAAGTATTTCATAAATATTTCCTTAAATTAAATTGGTAGCTGTACAAACTCATTTGAAAATAGGTGCTCTAGCATCTTTGTGGTGAGATGAAGAGTACTGATGCCATTCAAATGCCAACACCTCTAAGGCAGCTTGCTTCAATTCCATGCAACTTTTTGAGGTTTGGCTTAAAAAGGAAAATTAATGCTTGGCTTCTCAAGCACAAGATACCTGCTGCTTTTTAATAAGTGTGGGAGCCATATGGTTCTGTGTCAGGAAGGATAATAATATTTTCCAATCCAAAATGCTGTTCTGCTATTCAAATGCAAGAAAGTATTTTCTTTTCTAACTCTGTGCTGAGCAGTTATTTACTCTTCTGTTGTTCTTTGGTTATTTAACGAGTCTCCATGCAAGACCTCATCATGCATTAACGAGTAGTTAATATGACTGCAGCTATAATGAATAGGCAAAATGAAACAGTGTAAAAAATACTATGTGAAACATAAATAATCTAGAGAGATATTTTGAAATGAGTTGGTCTTTTCTAACTCTTTTTGTCTGGCAATAGAATTTCAGATTAGGAGGCAAATTGTAGCTGGGGCTTTGAGATGTTGTGTTTTGTGTTATGTACAGGCCGCTAAAACATGCACACATTTCTGTCTATAGAAAGCAGTTTACTGCATCTTGAAATTGTTTTCACTTGAGCAAAAAATTAAATAGGACAATTTTATTTCATAATAGGAGATGTGTGAATTGAATTCACTGAAAGCCACGTAATCAAGTTAGTCTAGCTTTAACAAGTTGCCATGTGTCAGCTGAGCATCTGTGTGAGCTCCCAGTCCATGGCATATGTGCAGTCATTTAACTTAACCCTCTTTCACTCCGGACCAAATTGAATCTCTGTGCCCTGCACATGCTGTGGTTGGAGTGTTCAGGCCGTGCTTGTGCCCAGCTGATGTGCAGAACCTCTCTCTGCATGCGTGACTCTTCCGCTCCTTTTGTGCAAGGCGGCCTCGCTGGCGGGGGTTTGGTGACAACTGCTCCAGTTAGTGGGGTTCTCATTTTTAAGTGTGTAATTTGCCTGGAAGGGCCCTATTGTGTGCAGATTTGAGCATTGTGCTCAACTGAACATTTCCCTGGGGTTCTGGGCACAAGAGCTAACCTTGCAGAAAATGGCCTTTTGGTAAACAATAGCAGCAGCAGCAAAGTGCGAAACAGCAAGAAAAGCACAGTGAAGTGTTCATTTCAATGGTTTGTTTTAAAAGATGGCCTTGTAAGGCAAAAAATGAAGCCTTCAGCTGAAATCCAAACCATTCTGAAGAATGCTTTTGGCCTATACAAGAAAGGGTATCTTTATAAGTATGATAAAATAAATATCCTGTCCTTTATGATCAAATTGCATGTAACTCGTCTCACATATAAATAGATGTAAACATCAGACTAGTTAGCATTTTCATACCTTGTATTATGTTTTAAGCTAGCATTTCAGTAATTTTTACTCTTTAGAGTAATCTTTACCTAATCAGTAAATTATACAAAACTAATTTTTATTCACTGCTATTTCTAGTTAGTAACAATGGGAAATTATTTTTCTAGTCTGTCTTTGGAGGTTCATCTGCTCAAATTTGTAATGTTTGGTGAAGTACCTTTCGTTTGCTTCTCTAATTTTAAGATTACTCATTCTTCAAATATGACTTCTGTGACCAATTCACAATCAAGACATTTATTTTAAGTTGGTCACATGGTTGCTTGCATGATACGATCTTGGACAGGCTGCTTAACCTGATCTGTGAAATACAGATACCGGTGCATAACTGGTACATTATGCAGTGTACCAGTGTGAGACACATTTTAATAATGCTTGTAAAATGCTTTGAGATCTTCAGCTAGTAGTGTAACATAGTATAACATGTATTTAAAAGTAGGGTAGCCACTCCCAGAGCCTCTAAGTTGAACTGGTCACTACAGATATATCCTAGCCAACCTTGTCATCCCATCTTCCACAGCTCCCCTTAGTTCAGTCCCAGCTCCGTCATTGGTATTCCACCATGCTTAACTGCGTTTGCAAAGTGTGCAATCAGAGATTCTGGTGGTCTGCATTTGGGCCCAAAATACTTCCTTGCCAGCTTGGGAATGTGGTTGAAATGCTGACAAATAAAGATATATTGGGAAATTGTGATACAGGAAATCTTTTGGAAGAATAGTCTTGTCACCCTTTACTGGGCTTTCACCATTACTCTGGACCGTAAGCAGAGTCCTTGAAGCTGTGGCAGAAGGTCACACTTTAAGCTGCTGCCACAGCTCCTTAATAAGCTGTAGGCAAATGGCTTTGTAAGAGTAAGTGTACTCTTGCTAGCTGACTGTTTCATAGCTCTGTCGTGGGTTTTGGTCCCGTCAGGCTATTAAGTTGGGTAATTGTTTAAGTAACAGTGAAATTCAGAAATTGACATTTGTTATAGAGGAAATGTAATGGAACATGGGATTTTTCTGTGCTAAGTGAATTCAACTGGTTTGCTCAGTTCATAAATATATTTTAACTACCAGTTCTGCAAAACTGAGCTTCAGCTTGAAAGTCAAGCTGTGTGCTGTTTCTTCCCAAAGATTTGGTAATAATTTTCTGACACCCAAATTTTGCTTTCTCTTACACCAGTGTAACACTCATTGTCAATCTGCCTCTGGTAGAACTGTGGTATTGTTACTGAGGATGTATGTTGAGCAGCAGCACTCTTACCTTTAAGTGATTATGCATGAGAAGAAAGTGTATGTTTGATTTTAGGAGCCCAGGCTGTTTTCATTGTTGGTAGCGAAGGAAGAAAGCATATCTATCTAAAAACTGGTTATGACTGTGATAGCAATTTGGAGAAGACAATGAATGCAATGAGAAGGTTTTCAGTCACTTCCTAGGAAAAAATCTTTAAATTGCCATTTCATGTGAGTTTTTGAAAAATAAAATATTTGAAACAGTTCTTGAACTGATTCTCATTAAAATCTATATATACTTTCAAAAGCAGTATCTGACCAAGGCTTCTGTGAATAAAGCACAGTAAGCACACTGATCTGTATAGAATTTGGGAGAGTTGTGCCACCTATAAATAGTGCTATTTGTGGACAAAATAGCAATTTTGCTGTTGCAGCTGTATTTTTGTATCCCCAGATGCCATGGTGCCTAGCTGCATCATTAGAGAGTGATCTCAGATGTTCTGTACGGTGCTGATGGCAGTGATGTACTGCATCAAAGATTGCAAATGGCACTGATTACCTGTTTCTCACTTCCCGTTTTCTTATGTATGATAATCATCCTGAGGCAAACTAGGGAAGGATTCCTGACCCATTTTCCATATTCTTTAGTATTGGTGTCAGGGTCCTGAGGGTATTGGTAGGCCTTAATGACCCTGACTGTTTGGGTAATGGATAAGGGGATAAATGTTTTGTCCCTTTGTAAATCAAAAGCAGGCCTTTACTACATCAACATGTAAGGGTAAATTCTCAGAATTAAGTGCATCATGAGAACATCTTGTTACGCTTTTTAATTTGTTAGGTCTCTAAAATGAGTTGAACATGACTTGTATGAACAAGAGAAGGATTGAGCTTGCTTAGATTTGCTAGATGAAAAACTATTTGAGATTGTGGTATGCCGTGCCATAACAGAGGGAAATTGGTTCATATAGTTAAAGTAAATTTCCAACTTCATGCTTAGATCCAAAAAGGCACTGAAACATGGTGATGATTAGTACAGACCTCTGTTTTCATAATAATTTTCATGGTATTGCATGTTAACTATATAAGATGATGCATGGACATGAAATAATCTTTGGATAAAATTTGGACATAAAACATTTTAGGAGGAAGAACTAGAATTCAGGTATCACTTTTTTTTTCCCCCCCTTTTTTTTTTTCTGGTGGGTACTGTAATCAAAATATAGTTCTCTTTCTTTCCTAGCTTCCTTTTTTTAAAGTATTCTTATGTTGGCAAAGTTCAGTGGCCACAAAAGAAGAGGTTGAGTATATTGTCCACTCTTGTTTAGCTCGCTGGATAACATTTTCTCTTGTGGTGGGAGAGATGTGGTCAAACAGAAAATTCCTGTTGACTCCTTTACATTTTTGGTTAATTCTATGACTTTCCATCATCTGTGGATGAACTGTCAGATGCACTTACATAGCTTCTATGCCGGACCACTAAGGCTTATAAACGATGCTCAGTATGCTCTGATAACAGCAGTGCTGTTTCTAGAAGCTGAAACCTGATCTGGAGGTATCATAGCTTCACTATGTTACTGCATGACAAGAACTGAAGGTATGGTGCGGGCACACCAAGTACTGCTGCTTTGATCCTGAAAGACTGATTCTGTCTGTTTTTCTTCCATTTAATGATATCTCAGTTTTCCATTTTCCAAATAATGAATAGCTGACTGTACTGTACATGGGGAATGGGTTGGAGAGTTTACATCACCTTATTCTGGTGCCCTTTTTAGTTTTCCTACCATCTTGACTTACCAATGCCCTTGGTGCCAGGGCTGCTTACTGTGCAGGGAAGCTGTAGGCCCTTAGTGTCTTTGAGAACTTCACTGCTTTGCAAAATGTTGAAGTTGGCTACTGACCCCAAAAGCATTTGGTGTGGGAAAGTGTTGAGAGAGAAGAAGAGAACAGATGGAAACTGATAGACATCCCACTGCTGTCTCATTTCCTTGGGAAACCAGGCTAAAAAAAAGTTGAAAACTCGAGGACTGATACCATGTTGTGAGTGAGTGCCCAATCCCCTTGGCAGTCATTCTCATCCAGGAAACCTTTAGGTGAACTCAAAGACCTACACTTCTATGAGCTGGAACTAAAAGGATAATCTATTGTTTCAACCAAAGGTGAATATCTTTGGAATACATGTATTCACTGTGTAGAATACAGAGAAAAGCATTTGAGCCAAATGCAAAAGGCGTTGGTGTGTGTTGGAGCATGTTGGGAGCATACCAAGAGTTAGTGAATGATTTATAGTGAAATGTTTTGCCTTTCCTTACCATTATAAGCAATATGATAATGTTCTTCGTTGTCTGTTAGCTTCAATCTTCCCTATTTTGGCTGTCCACTGTGGACCAGCTCGCTGACCTCAGACTGCTGTGCTTAGAAGGAAGGTATTGCTCAGAAATGGGGCTTGTGAAGGAAGCTTGTTTGTGTAGTCTAGAAAGCATGCACTCAATTAATGTTTGTGTAGTGGTAATCTGAATGGCATGATGTGATCTTCCAGAAGTATCTGGACATAATTATGACACCTGTCATCTTTTAGTTTGGCTTTATTCCTTATTTTTCATTCTTCACTTTCTTGATGTAAGTGAAACAGGAGCCATCCATGCTTTGTGCTCCCAGATGTAAGTGTGTGGAACTACCAGGGTGGAATGAGCTGTAGTGTATTTTACCATGCATTCTGCCAAGGAAACGATGCAGGCATTTCTCAGACAATCAAATGTGTGTGCACAAAGCTTGAAAATGTCTCCTCTGCAATATGAATGAGTACTCACATCACATTATGATATATTAGGCTTGAGAATTGTTTCTGTAATATTACTGTAAATAACTCAACCCTGAATTCTGCACCTAAAAATGCTTTGATGCTGTTATGTTTTAACTGGCTTTAGAAGACCAGCAAGGTTGAACTGAACTAAATTACCTTTTGGTATAAATTGCTGTAATATTTTTCTTCAGACCTGAGAGGAAGGTAGCTGTAAATATGGTTCTGAAATTATTCTCCTATCTAGAAGTTAAAAATAGAACTTAAAACTCACTCTAGTTCAGTTGCTGTTATGGGAATTGGGGAAAGAATTAATTGAAGTGCCATGACCTGAGTTAAGCAGAGTGTTATATTTAGATGGTCAGACATGCTTCTTTTAGCCTTAAAACCTAGAGATCTCAGAAAGTTGTATGCAACTTCTGTAGAGTGAAAATAAATACCCATGTCTGTATTTTTCTAGTATTTACAAATTAGGTGAGATAATTAGAAATTGCAGGAAAATGTGTGGCATTCCAGAGAGAATAATGATTTTTTCAGTGGTTTGCCTAAGGGCTTTTGATACCAAAATAGTAACAAGATTCAAAGTACAAAGAAGGTTGATTTAATATTTCTTTAGGGAGCTGTCCTGAAGAATATGTAACAATCTGCTTCAGACAAGGAAATGTGAACCCAAAGACATTTTCTAAATACCACGTTCTTCCAAGCATTCGCATATAATTGCATGACTGCCAGTGACAATCGCATTCAATTGTTAAAGAAAAATTCTGGCTGCATCTTTGAACAGATGGGTAAAAATGGGGTATGTATTGAGGCCAGAATAAATTGGCTTGCTTTGTAGAGGTCATCAGATTACAATAATATTCGCTAGCCAAAACAGACCATTAGACATTTGGAACTGTACCCAATACATTTTTTTTTTAATCTGATCCTTTAGAATATTGAGCTAACTTGTAGAGGCTGTACTCAAGCCAGTGACGTCTATGTTGGACATGAGATTTTCCTGTTTCAAGGTAGGGTTTAGGGATCATAGACAACTAATAGTTCAAGGAATGCAGCTAATCTAAAAATGCAGCTAAATCTAAAAATGAAGAACAAAGAATGGAAGTATTCCATATGATTTTCTGTGGAATTTGTAGAATTAGTCATGCTTGACACTTCCATATGCAAAATGTAAGTAATGCTTAGCAGCTGTTCTGAAAGAGAATTCACTTGAAGTTCTGTTTCATGAAACTTCTGTTTGTTCCTGTTCATTTAAAATATTTTCTTCTACTATTTTTTTCTCTTGACTAAATGCTGTGCTATCTCCAGTCCATAATGCAAGAAGCTGGAATGCATCTTTGAAGCTGCTTAGAGGTTTAGGCTGTAAATGGATTTTGCAATTTGAAGTGGAAAATCTAAGAAAAAACTTTCTATGTCATACACTGCATCTATTTAGTGTTGTTCTTTTTAAAATTAAGGATATTTGTTTTAAAAAAAAACCATCCATTTTTGCTTAAACTTGCTTAAATTCCCTCTATATTTTCTAAAGAAAAGGAGAATCCTAGAATGGTTCTGTGCCTGCAATGTTCCATTATAGTACTACAGTCTTAGACCCTTTGGAGTCTACCTACATGAAGGATAGTGAAGTCAAAGTTTGACAGTCTATGGAAGGATCTTTGGTGGTTTTTTATGCACAAATTCTGCGTACAGTATATACACTATACCAAACCCACATTTTTGTGTCAATGTACATTTACTGTCCCCAAAAAAAACCAAACAATTAATTGATGCCACACATGGAAGAGCTGTGGTCCAGGAGTCTTGTCGTGTGCTGGAACAAGGCAGTTCAAGCACAAGTGAAGTTCAGGAGCAGGGGCTGTGTATTTTGACATGAACTCTGACTTTATCATGTATGTCATGGGCTGTGTATGTGCCCCATTTTATCTTTCCTGTTGTCCTTCTTTTATTTTTCAGATAAATCTGTTAGGAATATGTGTGATAGTGATGTTGTTATGATCCAGTGCATTTTAACAGCTACCAACCAACAATTTTTTTCATTCTGTGCAATTACAGGTGCTAGCCAGAGATTCATGAATCTTCCTCTTCCTTGCCCAATGTTCCTATTTCCATGTTTAGTTCATCTCTACCTGCTACATCACCTTACAGAGAGATTGGATCAGGCATTCAATAATGCTACCATTGCAAATACACAAAGAAATGCTGTCTAGTGGTATATTCTTGCAAACTTAATAAAAAACAGAGCCAAAGGGATTCTCCGTCTTTTACCAATGTAATGAATCTGTGTGCTTTTTAGCTCTAAAGTAAATTTTATTAATTCATTTAAACATATTTCTCCATAAAATTTGATTTTAATGTTCCTTGTCATTAAAGAAATTAAAGAAATATATTTTTTAGCTTTTCAAAAGGTAGCAGGCAAAAGCATCTAAATTTGAAAGCTAAAAAATGCTAGTAGGTTTGAGCTCTGGAAGTAGATCTGTTTCATCATCCCGCCTTCCTGTTGTTAATCAAGATAATGAGGTTTGTCTCCAAACTGTATTTTAATTTGTATTTACTTGCATTGCATTCAGAGAAGTGTGTATTAAGTATGAGCAGTTTTTTTCTTAGTTGACAGTTTATTTCAAAGGGTTTTCTTTGTTTGTCTAGCTGCAGAGCATTAACAGTATCAGCCTATTTTGTCATTATAGCAAGAATATATTTTTTTTTCAAGGTTTTTTGAATGATTCAGTTACCAAGTGCATTGTGGCTCTACGCTTGACTGTGGTGGTGAAAGTGAGTACCTGCATGCCTGTGGGAAGCCATTCAGACAACTTCCCGTGCTCGGGGAAAGGGAAATGCATCACCAAGCCAGATGAGGTAAGGTCAGCTTATCAAGACATTCCTGTAATGTGCCAATTCCATGATAATTTAAACAAATTATGCTCGGTCCTTGGTGTGTGCATACCTTGCAGCTGTGTAACAGGCTTCGAAAGCTCACAGATGTTACTAAATAACAACAATATCTATCTGCTATACCTGAAAATTAAGCACTTGAAGTAAGAAAATAACAGATAAAAGATGCAAAGGTTCACACCCTGCCCTGCCAATAAAAACAATTGTTCAAATCGGGCATAAGGGAATTTGTACTGCATCTTACTGTCACTGTAGAGGGAAGTTTCTTTAAAAGAGGACCACGGCGTGGGCACTTGGGATCTCCAATCTCCAGACTGATGTGCTCAGATCTGTTCAGTTTTCAACCTTGTTTTATGTTTTAGGTCTGCTTTAATCTAGTACTTCTTCCTCCATGTCTTAATAATTGCTCACTCAGAATAGACTGACCAGTGCAATGGAATTACCTGACCATAATTGTGAGAAAAAACAGAATGGAGTGATTTGGTAGTGGTTGCAAATTTTCCTGTACAGCTTTGTCCTTTACATAATACACTGAGGGATTACGACTGCAGTTCCACTGGACACTGGGGATTTTGTGTGATCTAGCAACATAAGAAAATAAGAACCCAATCTGTCAAATTTGCAGGCTGTATTCTGCTTTTACAGAACCAGACTGGGCTTTTGTGATTTAGATACTGAATAATCTGTTACCTTTTATACATGTTATTTTTTATTTCATGGATTAAAAGTCATTTATAGCACAAATATGCATATTTAATCTTTGGTTTTCTTAATATTCATTTGGGAGATAAAAGCAGTAGTAACTGTTGAGTAAATATTAACAGCTGTGAGCCTGCTGTGAGCACAAAAAATTTGGCATATTGAGTGAATTCACTTTTAGTTCATCTGCTACCATTTTCTGATTTAAATTCTCAATAAGCATGTTTGATAGAAAATGGTGTTTTGGATTGTAACAACAATAATTAAATTGCCACAGTAATCTATAGATACATGGCAGTACTAACATCTGGAATAATTATCTGTTTTATTTCTCAAAAATGAATTTTATAAAATGCTTGAGGTAATGTGTGAACATAATTATTGCAAGATGAATTTAGAAATTAATGCTACTTTACTATACCAGCTGGCTGGTATCCAAATAAATTATTCATTCAGATACAGTGTTCTATTTCCTAGTTCAGTTTAGGTTTTGTGCTTTACTGTATCTATAATTTTTATTTTATAAATTCAGTATTTTGAATTTGACTTACAAAAACAATATGTTCAAGTTTACTATGTGTACCAGCATATCAAAATATTGTCTTTTTCCAGTTTTTGTCAATTTGAGAGGTAAAGCTTTTGATAGATTGCCTTATTTTGTGTATTTTCATGTTGTTTGTCCAATTTTATGACTCTAATTTCTTTCTCGTGTTGCATGTCATGTTACAAAATAAAAATAAATTGCTTCCTGTATCTATACAGAAGAATTAATGCTTTTCTGTATTAAGGGAAAATCATATATGGTCTCTAGTAATTATCCATGTGTTATTAATCTTTTAAGATGTGGCAAAAAAAGTAAAATTTTCTTTAAAAAAGACTGACAGATTGGCTTCACAGCAAGAAAGAGAAGCAATTATCTAACTCAAAAAAAGGATAAACCAGCATCTGTATGTTCCCACCTGTAATCTTGACAATGGAAGCTTTACATGTCAAAACTAGAACAGTTCATGGTGAAAGATCCCTGCCTTGTGCACATGCACTCTGTTGTTTTCCCTGACAAGTGAATAGAATAATTAGCACTGTTCATATCTTTCCACTTTTCTTTCTCTGAACCTAATAACAGCAAAATTTATTAAGGCAGTGTTTGTGGTGTAACATACATTAGGCTGTAGATGACCAGGGTCCTGGGGCTGAAGCTGTGGGACACAGAAACTGTGTCCAAATCCACTTCTGAGGAGTATCTATCAATTAATGGCAGTCAGAGATCTGGAATTAGCAGGATTCTCAATATGTCTAAATATAAAATAATATATAAAAATTAATGTAAATATATTTATGTAACAATAAAAGATATTGATCTATCTTCAAATAAAATTTTAACTTCAGAAATGCAGTTGCTTCTATTTTTGCTGTTGCAAACTGCTCCTGAATTTTCTAGAACTTGAGCAGATGAGGAATGCTCCCAGTGATCCTCTCAAATGCCATCAAACCTGTGCTAGGTAGCCTGCTGGGCTGGGGTAGCTTGCTAGAACTTCAAATATAGCAACCAAAATGGGGTAATTTATATCCAGCCTCCTACTCCAGGGGGAATCAAAATGCCATGTTGTCTTTTTGTCTGTACTGTGTTTTTAAATCTGTGAGCTTTCCTTGCTCTTTAGCCTATTAGGTGCATCAGAGAACTTGACACAGGAAACTGATTCATGCCCAGCATAAGATAAAAATAGAAGGTGCATATTTCATTAAGTAGAATTTTTTGCCATTGTTTAACTCAAATTATCTGAGATGTGCCCTGAAATATCTTGATGATTTCCCTAATGATGGAGCAAGCAGCCGCCAAAATTGTGTACTTGACATGACAACCATTGAGTCTGTTTCCCACGACACTTTTTGCAGAACATAAACTTTAATTTTCTTTAAATTTAAAACATGCCCTTTGTGATTTGCTGTTTGTTTTTATCCATAATTCATTCTGTTTTGCACAATCTAGTCTTGCAGGAGGCAACTTCTTAGAAGAATGCATAAAAGGCCTAATGCCATGAGCAAGCTCAGAGCTCTGCTGGCTGTAATCATTGCTTCCAGTGCCAAGAAAATTAATGGTTGTCTTTGGGGTTTTATGTACTTCATAGTTTTATTTCAAATCTAGTAGAATGTAAAAGAATGTAGGAACACATCTGCTTAATGGGAAATTTAAATGTAATTTACAATCTGCAGTGATACAAGCACAGGGACATACTGTTATGTACAGAGTACATATAACTATAAAAAAATGAATTCTGGTCTAACCTGGGAATCTTGGCCAGTTTTACTCACTCCTTGCTGATATATAACTTGACTTCTACTCAGCTAGATGCTTTTTATAGAGTGTGGTTATGAAAAGCAAATAATGCACAGTTTTGTTTTCAGTTCTCATTGCTTTTGAAAGGAATATAAAATTCATCACTTTGAGCGAAGTTCTGTGAAGGGAGGTGATCTGAGCCCAGGTGATGCCTTTTCCTTCCTTTGTATGAACTTTGTACCTGTTTTGCTGCCATGCTTGCCACTTGTCCACAAGGGAAGCAGGAATGTGTCAGAAGTATAACACTCATCTTGGCATCATCACAATATAAATACCACTCTCACATTCATGTACTCAGCTTTACACCAGGAGGAGTTGTCCTCAAAACAGTTAGCAGTTGATGGAAGAGAAAAGTTTTGCTGTTAACCCAAAGGGGAGAGTTTTTTCTGGTGCGAATTTCTGATTTCATGTAAGATTTTGAAGTGAACTTGGGCCATCCATTGATTGTGAGTGCCACAATTTTGCTTATGCAAGGGGTTGTTTCTCTCACAGATTGCTCTGTTCTGTAACTTTGGCTCTCCAGTGTAAAATATGGATGAGCTGACTGTGTAAATATGAAATTTTACTGCTAGATTTAGAACCCATGATATTTACACAAAAATGTCTGGCCTCTGCCTGCACTGAGAAATAATATGTTGAATTGAATAGCAATGGTTTCCATGTCTTCTGTGTGGGCTGGAAGCTTTGGGATAGATCCATTTGGCAATAATCTCTAAAAAGACAGATTATAAAACCCCTCATGTATACCTGAAGGTATGCTGTCCTGCATATGGACTTATTTTCCTAAGTACAGTATGCTCCCAAGTATGTAATTATCATACACTATTTTGCTCAAATATTATAGTAACTCACTGTGAGTTGTACTAAATACTTAAAGTCTTTCTCAGTAAGAGAGAGTAGACACTAGTTTTGTTCTGATCATCTTAACAGCTTCTTTGCTATAGGAAAAAAAAGTATTTATTACTCTTCCTAATTAGAATAGCAAAAAGGTATATTCCAACTATATTTGTAAAATGGTACAGGTTGGATAATAGCAAATTATTTTAAGAATTTATTTTATTGCCACCCAAAATCATATAATAGATTTGCACTTAAGTAAAGTACACAGATGATCTCTTGATTGATAGTAGATAGTTTTGGAGTTCTAAGTGACATCAATTCTAGCATTGTGGCAGTGTGGAGCTGCTTCTTGACTCAGTTTTCCTCAAATATACTAGTATGTGTTATCTATTCAGGAAAAAAAATAGTGTCAGTGGGGGTAAGTGATGATAACCTAATCTTCTCCATAGAATAACTTGTCAGCATCTCAGAATTGTTATCTGTCATTAGACATTTCAGGTTGAAGTGGTACAATGCTTTGTTTTTGCAGCTTTCAAAACCCATTTTGTTAACTACTCTTTATGGTAAATTGATCCCTATCTCAAACTCTTAGAGAGATATATTATCTGAGTCTTTTTTATCATTTTCCTATTTCATCATTACTGTTGAAGCAATGACTGATTGTTGCATTGTTTAAATGTATTAATACCTACTTTGTAATGATGAGCTTTTAGTGCAGGCAGAGCCATGCTGCTTGTGTCTCTGTAGACAGTTCATGTGAATTATCTTTAAAGACAGTTACTGTGCTGTGCAAGTATAATAATTTTGACTCTATTTTGCTTGCCTGTCTTTCCTTTCTGTTGAACTACAGCCTTGTTTGGAAACCTGTCACTGGTGATGTGTGAGCTATTCAGAGCTCTTTTGTGAAGAGGCTTGGGTAAATTCCAGAACACGTGTAGACTGTACACTTAAGAAGGGCTTCTGGCACTCCTGATAAATAATATACTCATCATTTTGAGTTTTGAAGATGTATCATATTTATTCTTGTATAACTCTACCAGTGTGATATTTGTAAGGAAGAGTGAAATCTGGAGTTTACTGAGTGAAGTTTTTTATTTATATGAAGATGATTATTTTCTACTTAAGTCACAGCTGTTTACTCATATGAAGCAAAACCAAGTAAAAATAGAAGCCTCCATCTCTCTGTTTCTAGTTCCATGTGTGTTCTGCACCTTGCATTCCAATGTTTGTGCATGGGAGTGCTGCGTTCTAGCACTAAAGATCCGCCTTTCAAACAGATGAGAGTGAGGGATGTTGCCATCTAGTGTTTAATGAACAAAGATTCAGATGTAATCTAAATGCATACTACAGATGAGAGAGCTTTCCTTGCTTCTTTTCTTGGAGATTTCCTTGACAATCTTAGTGACCTAAAGATTTTTTAAAATCTGATTTTAATTTCCAACAAAAACGTGCCATGTTGTGCCTCCTGTAGGTACTTTAAACCTTTAACAGGTGCAGTGGTCTTGATTTTTATTAAGCAGTGAAGTTTGGAAAAGGTAGTGAATACATTCAGAAGAAGACATATTTTAACAGGATTGAAAGGGGTTGTTACTGCTGAAGTACCACTGAAGTGAGCCTCTGGGAGCCTGTCGTGTAAAGTGTGCGTATTTGCAGGAGGACTTGTTGCAGTAAATCTGAACATTACTGATTCTGACAGTTATTTCAGCCTATAAATCTAACTTCTGGGTTGGAGGAAAAAGTTTATAATGATTTAGATATTATGGATCTGATCCCAGCCTCCTTGTCTAGATGAAATGACCCAACATCATTAAAAATTTGAGCTGAAGAATTGGTGCGGATTTAGTATTTCAAAGAGTAACTTATTTCAGTTGATGTATTGGTGTGATGATGGCAACTGCTGTTGTTAGGAACAGGAAAACCAAACCATCTTTGTTGAGAAGTGTGTTAAATGAAAGCTTCATCTTTGAAAATTTATTGTGAAGTACATAACCTGTTTCTTTTTAGGCAATGTTTTTTTGTGAGTGTGAAGATGCATATATGGGTTCCCTATGTGAAGAATTTGATGCCTGTCAGAGCCAACCTTGCCAGAACAACGCAACCTGCACTGATGTAGCACAGAAACACGACAGGAACAATTTCACCTGCAGTTGCCTGCCTGGTAGGTTTTCAATTATGCCTTGAATAATGCAGCTTTGCTTGACGTTCGATGCATATCTTTTTGCCAAGCAGTGAACTGTGCAACTTGAGATACTGGAACAGACAGAAAATGCAACAACATGAGGGCAGTGGATGATTCTTCATCGGTGGGAAATGCCATTGAAAGCACATGTCTGAACCTTAACCTCATGAGGGAATTAATCATAACTAATGGAACTTTACCTACTAAAAACACAGGAGCAAAATTTAGTTTACATCAGCTTTTTCCTTATCAGTTGTTTTTTTTTTTTTTTCAGAAGTGTTCTGTGACCACCACACATAAGCTTAGGTTTAGCTTTTTGGTTTTTTAAAATAATTCTTATTTGTTTTAATATCAAATGTCTAATGTCACTCAAATGGCTCAGTCATTGTTAACTTCAGTGGTTTGCGTTTCTACCCATAGTTATTTTATCCATGAAAATTTGTGTCCACACACTAAAAAGCAGTGAGGAAAACTAACTTTTTTCATTTAACTTTGAATTTCTAAAAAATATTCATTTCATATGAAATTTATTAAAGAAAATTATAGATAAGAGTTTAATTATCTTACATGTCTCCATATACAAGTTTCAGAAACATTTGTATGTGAATATGATCAAGTTTCCCAAATTCTGATAGAAGGAAGTGTTATGAAGTTAAATATCAGCACAAATTGCAGAGGTGTAATGATGCTTAATGTGTATCTCTCCAAAAAACTGCTTTCCCCCGCCGCCATGGTGATTGTTTAGTACCTCTGCATTTCTAGTCCCTGCAAGATATTTGGGATGCTATTCCTGAATCATATTCTCTTTCAGATGGATGAAACATGCACTATAGGTGGTAATAAGATAGGACATATTTATTTTTGTAAATCTGTCATAAGATATTATCTCTGATGAGTTTTCCTGAAAGCTGTAATGACAGTTGCAGGAAGTCCAATTCCTGTAGCAAGATTCAGAGCAGCGCATTTCTGCCTTCATGCCACATCCTTTTGGATACATGTTGAATTCCAGGGTAATTTTGAACCTTCACAAACTTGGTAACAGTTTAAAGGTGGAAGAATGTTTAAATGAGTTAACCATATTCAATAATGTGTTACAATTCATAAAATAATCAGCTGAAGGTAAGAACTAGAAAAGCTGTGAAGCCTATAGATGAAAGAAGTAAGTGGATGCAGTCTTCTATAATTGTTGGTTTTGTACAATTTATGTGAATTTGAGACCAGTTAGAATTACAGAAAATCACTAGTTTTCCAGAGTGAAGCTGACATCCCTCCCTCAAAGTGCTTCAACACAGTCAAGAGGACCTGCCATATGAGACCACATTTCTGGCTTTAAACTTCATTTTTTCCCTCCAGTTTAGGTGATTTCATAAAATCATTTTACAATATACAGCAGTTTCTTTTTCCAGGTTTTGCATTGCAGAGAATAGTTTTATAATTTAGCTCTCTATAGCATATAAAAGTGGAAGGTACATAGGAAGTCTTATAGATACTTTTCTGCAGTAGTGCTGTAGCAGCTCTAATAATCTGTGTTGACAGCCATTTTATGGTGACATCATAAATTTCAACAGGTATAGGTATTACTCTGCCCAAAAGACATGCAAATTTTAATTTTGATTGCGTGAAAAATAATTATTTCATAAAACCATGGGGGTTTTCCCCCTCTATTGTTTGATTTGGTTTGGTTTTTTTTCCTTTTCTTTTTCTTTTTTCTCCCCTGCATCAGCTAAATCCTATCCAGGTATGCCCTCGGTCTCACCTTGGGGTCTTCGTTATCTATACCTGTTCATAGCAGTGTTCATCTGGTCAGAGCTCACTGGTCTTTAACACCAGCCCTTTGGTTAAACATGCTCATTATGGCAGATATTTATAATTTTTTGTAGGGTTCCTTTTAAAAAAATAAGATGTGTCTGTGTGTAGCATGTAGTTTTTTCTTCAGTCATGCATCCAAGATATTTTCTTGGAGGTAAATAAAAATTAGAAAAGGGGAATGTGTGGCATTTGTTAAGGAATTTAAGTGTGGAGTGTAGAATAATTTAGATTGTATTTTAAGCTTGTTCTTTTTTTGGGGATGTGTTATAGACATCAGACATATGGAACAAAGCAAACTTATGGTCAAATAGTACAGTACACACAATCTGTAGCTTGTGAACTTACAGAAGCTTATTTGGAAGAGTTTGCAACTGTGCTGAGCAGTTCTTCACAGCTCCCACTTAAAATAAACACTCTTTTTGAAGCCAGAAGCCGGAACAAATGACAGTCATTCAGCATATGCACAAATAATTCATAGTGTCAAGTTCTGTTTAAAGCCTTGCTAAAGATTATTGACTTGAGACACAAGTTGCATTTGAAAACCATTCCAAAATGAGTTTATTTTTTTGGTTATATGGGTACTGATGAGGACCCAGCACCTATCACCAATTCAATAGTGATGTCAGAATATTGCTGTTGGTAAAATACAATTTATGTAGTCTCTAGAATTCTGCTATTTTTTTTATGTTTCTCCAGTGAAGTATACGTTTTAATTAGAAACCTCATTTTATAAGAAATTAGAAGACTGTCCTGGATTCTATGGCTTATATTGGTTAATGTTATTCAGGAAAGGCAATGGTACTATTTGGATGGCCGAGCAATACATTTAGTGGTAAACCCTTGTTTTTGCTCCATCTTCTGAATCTTGTGAGCTGTTTTGTAGGTTACACTGGAGAGCTGTGCCAGTCAGAGATTGATCATTGCATCCAGCAGCCATGCCAGAATGGAGGTACCTGCTCATCCCACATCACTGGATTCAGCTGTCAGTGCCCAGAAGGTAAACAGCAAACACCTGCCTAGAACCTCATACAAAGTGCTGTTTTGCGAGGTGTACTTAGCCTCAGTTTTCAGTTATATTGGCATGTAGATATGTATATTTAAATGTTTTTAAAACTGTGTCTTGGCCTGTAATTGTAAGCAGAAAAGAAAACCAGATGAGAAATCTTGGTATAATCAGCAGTAGGATATGAAGTGTTGTAGGAATTGAGTGTTTCAGTGTATGTGTGGTGCAGAGATGTTCTTTCATTCTGCAGTAGAAATCAGGCTCCAGCACTGATGAGAAAGGTGAATTTGAGGAGACTTAGGGTATGATCTGATTTTTATGTTGTCCAGTAAATGTGTGAGAAAAACATGCCTCCTTTGTAGTATTTGCACATTTCTGCATATGGTCTGGTTGGCTAAAATTTGTGTAAAAGTAATAACTAAAGGACTTATTTCAATCCCCCAAAGTTTTAATTAATTCTTCTTTACCTTTGGACATATTCATTTCTTGACATGAAAGCTCCTCACTGATTCTCACTGGTAAACCTTGCAAATGTGAAACAAGGACACCCCAATGGCAGTGTGTGCTTTCATAACACTGTGCTGACTGCAATGACAGGTCCCTAAATTGCGCATGAAAAAATTATCATGAGTGGAAGTTTTCAATTATGAAGTCTCCTATTAGTTATTTAGAACTTTGAGCTAATTATACTTCTGTCCTTCCTTGATCTGTGGATGTTGGTTTTGTTCTGCCAGCACCTTAATGCTTGCTCTAAGGCTGCAAGTCTTTGATAACTGCTCTGGTAATATCTACTTGCTTAATAATAAAGATTATTTGTAGTTTCTTCAGGCTGATTCCTTGCTTTTCTAGAGTGTAATGCCTTAACACTTAACTGCTGTGTTGAAACACTGACATATTGACAACTGTGCAGATCCTGCATGTGAAAAAATTTTGGAAATTGTTTCTCTTATAAATAGTAGTGAAGTTCAGGAGAAAAATATTAGATGATAGACTTGGTCAATAATTTACTTGCGATTTTCTTAGGAAATCTGTTCAAGAATCTTTAAGGATGCTGTGCAGGAAATGATCTTTCCAATAATGTTGGGAAAAGCAGCTGCTGGGGTATTTGGTTGTTTTATGTCTGCCATATTTGTTTCTGTGTGTGGCTCATTAATTGCTCTCTCCTGATGACAGTTAATGAATATGCTGATCATACCTCAGCTTCTCTCCTGCTGCCCCGGCGACGCTGCCCACGGGACAGGGTCACCGGTGGGCTGAGGTCCCTGGTGGTCCCTGGAGGGCTGTGCCGGGCACTGTGGCTGTGCTGTGGTGCCAGCAGCAGCTCTCAGTGCCCCGCTGATGCCACCCTGCCTTGGGCACTGTGCGGGGCTGTGGCTGCTCTCCGGCTCGGGGATCCCGTGCCAGTGGCAATGAGCTGGGAGGGGAGCGGGGCCGGCTGCCAGCTCGGCCTGGCCCACGGCCCTGGCGCGGCCGCCAGCAGCAGCGCTGCTCCTGCAGATGCACCTGCTGCCTGTGCCAGGGCCCCACGCTGTGCCCCTGTGCCCTGGGGAGCGCAGGAGAGGGGAACCTCCCCTCCACCTCCCTCCAGAGCCCTCTCCCCAAGGAGACTGATGGAGAGGTTCCTGCTGTGCCCTTGGTTGGTATGTGGAATTCCCACCGGCAGCAGCTTTGTGTGCAGGAGAAACAAGTCACTGGTGCCTCTTCTCTGTTTGCTCATGTTTGGATATCTCTGTGTTAAGCTACTTGATTCCTCAGTCTTGTTGCCTGCTTTGTTCCTTGAATATTTATCTTCTGCTCCTTTCTTTTCCATTGATCTATATTTGTGTTTGATAAGTTTCCAATTGTTTCTGTTTTGTCCTCTGCTTTAAGTGGGCTCCTTTTGGCACTGTTATTGTACTATCTTAGTGTTTAGGCTGTGTGCATTGTGCTTTTTCCTTCTGGGCACATTGGTATCGTTTTCTTGGTATTCTGGTCTTTTTGTTGGCACTTCTGCTTTTATTGTGTGTTGCAAGCTTGTGCCCCTTTTCTGCTTGGAGTCTTGCAGTTTTCTATGGTTTCTGGACTTGCCTTAGAGACACATAATGATTTTTGACCCTTCCATAGGAAAGAAAATACCAAAAGAATTCTTTAGCGACTTCAAGAAGAACCTTTCTACTCCTAGGCTTTGTTGATAGGCAAACATGCTTTTTGGGTCATTTTTTTGAACTTTCTGTGCAGAGTTACCAGTTCTAGTCTCCAGTATTATTTCCATGTTTCTGAGAACAGCTGTGTTGTAGAGCAGAGATGGAATTGGGAGAAAAGCTGTTACTCTGCTTGTTCATTTATGTGTCTGACATGCTCACATGGTATAGATGTTTTCAAAAGTGCTAGGGCAACAAAGGAGAAACAGTTTTACTGAAATACACTTACAACTCCTGTTAAAATCAGGTGTTGTACATTGACCTGCTTTATTTCCAATGTAGAGAAAGCCTTTAGAGGGGATAGAATGATTCAGAAATCACTTTCTGGACTTTCCAGGATTATTTCTCTTAGAAAGAGTAGTTTTATATTCCTTGAATGTGAGAAGATCATTCTTAAGTTCACAGGAACAAATAACATCTTGTGTGCATGGTTGGTCTTCTTGTGTGGGCCTGTGATAACTCAAGAGCAGTCTCAAAGTTTCTCTCTAAAGGTCGCTGATGGTTCAAAGAGTGAGAGTTTCCCATGAAGTTACACAGCTGGGCTGTCTGACTGATGAGGGCGAGTGCTGGCACAGGAGTGGCACTGCCTGTCTGCAGGGGCCCATCTGTTGCTCTGGAGTAGCCTCAGGGCCATGTTGAGTAACACGGTGTTGCTTTTTCATTTTGTTCTGGAAGGTCTAATGCCAACGAGCTGAAGAGTTCAGATATTTCATGGAAGGAAAGAGAGAGTTGATTTAACAAAATGTATTGTCTAAGTTTACTGATGACTGTCCCTTGATCATTCTTACATCTTTTGAGGTGTTACCCTCTCACAGAGGCATAATTTCAGAGCTTTTGTTTGGGTTTTGAAGAGATTCAGTAATTTTTGTAAATACAACAAAGAATAGTTAATTGAAAATTGCAGATGCAGTAACTTGCAAATTTGCCTACCAACACCCAGTTTTCTAATTTAAGTGAGTTCTCTTGCTCTGCTGCTATTCTGCTGTGCTTAATAGTAATTGTTTGTTGAGAAAAAGCTTTTCTTTCTGTAGTGCTAATTCAGCACAGTGGTGAAAGGTAGCCAAGGAGCTTATGATTGTGTAGGAACTACAGACTGCAGATATAATGTGGCTTGCAGAAAAGGATAAGAAAATATGACAAGCATCACAAAGGGAAAAGAAAAGATGGCAGATAAAGGAATAAGATGGAAACAGTGAAGAATGATCTTGAGATTGTGCATTTCTTTTACAAATGAGATCCGTGGTTCATGAAAAAGCATGTGATAACTGACAGAAGGCCAGATCTGAGGCACTGAAAAAGCAGCCTATCTCAGATGTGAACAATTCATGATGATTCTTTAGACAATTTTGCTGTCTTAAGAGTCCTTTAGTAAAGAAAATTTCATTATGCTTCCAGATTCCATTTTCTGTGGGATTCACTCTAGGTTTTAATATCCAAAATATGTCAGAAAATAAACTCTTACCTGAAGTTGTTGAATCACCTGTACTAAAGAGAAAATTGGATTTTATACTTGAATTTGTAGTGAAGAAGGTTAAGCAATACTGAAGACCAAAGAATTTGTTTAAAATTTTGACACTGTTATTGTGAAAATAATGTTTGGATCTTGTACTTGCTTACAATGGGGTAGGGATCTTTGATTGTTGTATTAATTTTATGTCAATAAACATACATTTAGTAAATATTACCTTCAAATGATCGTGCAAAGGAACTTCTAGACATTCTAAAACCCTACACATAGTAAACATGTCAGCCCAAAAATGAATATTTGACATTTCTATTCAGAATAATTCCATCCTTATCGCTCTTAAATATGTCCTCTCATTTTCTTCCACTTACTGTAGTGTATAACAGACTATTGTATTGACAGTAACATTAATACATTTTATTTGAGCTGATTGGGGTACTGCTCATCAGTTTACAGATTTGGTTACTCCATTTTCTTTAAGCTTCTGAGAAGTTACATGTATTTCCAAAATACCCTGAAATGGAACTAAATATACAAATAATAATTGGAAACATTAAAAAAATCCTGGTTGGAATAAATAAATGTCATTACATTAAATTAATAAACAGGTATTATTAAATAAATAAACATAAGTTCAGACATATTGAAGCTAGTCATCCTTACTTACATAGTTATCAAATTCACAGAAATCTTTGTTAAAAGTTAAAATAAGAAAACCCAACTGTATGGAAATTGCCTGATTGTGTGGTGAGGAAATGTGTTCCTTCCAGACACAAATTTTGTAAAATTAGATAGAATGAAAGACTTGGTACTTGTGTATATATTTGTTTTACTTATTTTAAAGATTTGGAGACCCTTTGTTAATTTTGCTCATAAGATAATATTAAAATAATTTAGTAGTGGACTATGGTGTAGAACAAAGCCAGATAGTAATGAGCAAAGTGCAGAGCAGATCTAATAAAGAAATAAACTTCTGTTGCAAGATGTTTCTGAAGTTCTATTCCATGCAGGTTAAATGTCCTGATGATAAGTACAGATGAACTGCCTTCAGTCTTACAGGAAAACATTAATCTTTGATAAAAATAGCTTGCATTCAGCTGGCCACCCCCATAAAGCTGGCCTGGGTTCTTGGGCTGTTCCTACTTGCTCTGTGTGGAGGTCACCAGCTTGGACAGAAGGGGCAGAAATATTTTCATTTGGGTTAATAATATTTTTGAAAAATGGTCATCAGCAACAATGGATATCATAGCCATCCTCTAGAATAGAAGACGACAGAGAGAAAACAATGCTATGATAAAGAGTTTAACATATAGATTACTTGAAATTCACATTTTAGGATTGATTTTATTTTACTGTTGACAGTTTGATTTGAGTAGCTACAGGTAACTACTGCTGGAAACACACTGAGCAAAAGTGTCCTAACATATCTTCAGGTATTTCTGAAAATATTAGAAAGCAATAAATTTATGAATGCTCATATTATGGTTTCTGTGGTTTAGAAAATAGAGTTTGACAGCTATAGAAGATGCTAAGTTGTGATTCATGTGTTGATTTGCAGTAGCAGCCAGAAAATGCACATTGTCACCATGAATCTTAATTGACTGGGAGAACAGAAGTTATTTGCCAAGATTTAGAATAGTTTAAGTTTCAAGGTTTTCACTCTTTTCTCTCCTTCATTGTTCATGTAAAAGCCTTTTTTTTTCTCTGGTATATCTTGCAGATGTCATTCTAACTTCTTTGGGTTTACATAGAATAAACCTATTTACGATCTTGACTCCAGGAAACTGGGTCACACAGCTGTTGCATATGGAAGATTTCCCAAGGTTACTGGTGATCAGAATGCAGAATTCTTCATATTACCATAAGAGAGTTTAATTTACCTGAAGAACATTTTGTTGTTAATTAAAATTTTTCATGGCTGTTTAGTTTCTGGTACTTTCCACTAATCTAATGTTTTTACCTGGCACCTTCCCAAATTGCTCTTATTTTTAATAGACTTCTCCTTAATGCTTGAATGGGTTTAGCCTCTATTCATCTTTATCTGTAAAGACTTAGCTAGGATGAGTTTCAGTCAAAATCTTACAGCGTTTTAATGATTCCTTGATCCTTCTGATTAGTAACATTTTCTTTTTACAGAATTCTGATGAAATACCATTTATTTCTATTTCCTCACAAGACAAATTTCTATAGGGAAAAATAATAAATTACTTGTATTTCTTTTAGTACTTATTCCTGTATTTCAAAGTTAAAGGTTTTGTAATCCTGAGCCCTAGAAATTCACAGACTTAATTTTTCAAATGCTTGTAATTCTTGGAATTGGGTCTCATGTAACATTCAGACAAATTAGTTGTTGTACAGGATGTATAAAAGGCAGTTCTGCGGTGTCTTCAGAAAATGTTTAAAACTTCCTTGACTTGCACATGGATCTTTTGCTTTCAGTAGCCAAGTAACTACAATCCCACCATGATGAGAAATCTGGCTTTTATCCAGAGCTTTTCTGTCTCTGAAAACATATTTCTGATCTAGTTTCTATCGCTGCCCTGGAGGTCTAGCAATTTATAAAGCATATCACCTAACTTAAGACTGTTACTCTTCTTGACAACTAGCCAAATGGCCTGATTCATGTAAGCACAAACATTGTGCTGTAGTTTTTACCAATATAAATATTTTCCAATATTGCCTTTCCCCTTTACCTTCTGTGTTATTCCTTGGTAAATTTTGTATTCAGATCTTTCAAATTACTGGTAGTCTTTGCATTTCAGTCATGTCCCTTTTATACCAGCAATGACCTAGATGCAGGGTTGGGTCTGTGTTAGCTCTGCTGAAGAGCAGTTCAGGGGATATTTGTCTGTAGATAAACAATGCTGATTTTTTTTTTTCTCCAGAATTTGATTCTGTTTTCAGCCAATACACCTCTGAATTTGATTTTTAAAGTTATTACTTGTATTATTTGTTTTCAACAATTGTACTGATATGGATTTAAATGTACATTCGAAAATGCCAGAATAATAGATTCCATATTTTCTACTTCGAGTATTCTCAGATATTTGACTCATGCTTGAGATTTGAACTTCCAGAATCACCTAAACACATTTCACAGTGCAGTCAAAGATAGCACAAGGGCAACATGTTTTGGTGTATTTTAAACCTGCATATGTTCTTGAAGTGCTTTGTCACTTGAAACATTAGCCATCTGCCAGTACCCTCCTCTTTGGAGGGAAGATTATTGCAAAGGTTGTACCAAAGCAGCATTAGTGTCATTGTGTGACCTCAGATCTCCTTGATCCTTTTTAATCTGGTTTCAGAGTTACTTGAGAGATTTCACTGGACTCGTTGGCTGATCCTTCTTTACTCCTTCTGGTAATAGTTAAAAATCCTTGCAGATTCTTTTAAATCTGGCCAAGATTTTGTTATAACAGTACAGGCTTTCTTAATTCATCAGTGAACCACTGCTGGAATTACATCTTTTATCTTGGGGTTTCTGTTCTTTGCAGTTTCTGATGGTTAGTTAATGACCTACAGGAGAGACCTCTAGTATAGGATTCCACAGTATTTGTTGTTAGGCTCTCTCTGTTCAGCTTTGGTGAGCAGGTGGTCCTGACAAAGCCCATGAAGCAATTGGAGCCATAGGATAGCAGAATGCAGAGGACAGAAGGCTCTTGCCTGTTCTTCATCTGTGCACTGCCAGGCCTGATTTTCTCTCTTGGCCTGTTGCAGAGTTTGTATGACGGAACTTAAAAGTCCAATCCATAGTTTGTTTCTTTTCCTAAGTCCAATCCATAGTTTATTTCTTTTCCTCTTTCTAGTTACTTTTTTCTCTTTTTAAAGTAAATGGGATTGTTTTTTCCAAGTTTTTCATTCCATACCTCTGATGTAAGACTTATGGACATCTGATGGAAATGTGACATTGAAAGTCATTTGTCCATCACCTAATATTTTGAAGATGCCCCTAAAATCGTGCTGCCAATTGTGACCAAAAAAATCCTACTTTGTCTGCAACTCAGAGAGCAATTGTGGTCTCCCCATCTTTTCTTAGTTCCATTAATGAAAGTTTGGTTAATTCTGTGAGTAGAACTCTGTAGTATGCTCTGTGTGGGATACTCACCTTTGTTTAATATTCTACTGTAATGTTAAGAGCTTTTTTACAATGTAAGATATTCCAGGGAATTTTAAGCCTGAAAAGTGATGGTCTGTACAAATGGACCAAATACTTATTAAAAAAAAAATATATAATTGAATGGGAAGGACAGATTTTTCTTTTATTTGGAAGGGTTCTAGAATTGGAATATGCCTTTCTGACTTGCTTTAGGATACAGTAACCATGCATTGTGTTACTACATACATGATGTATGTGTGTGTAGAGATACAAGCTGTAGTTACTTACTGCAATTTGTTAAAACATTATTCTTCTCTACATCTGATTAAAAGTTTCCTTGCAAGAATATCCTTTTCATTATGTCTATTTTTGGCATGATGTTGCTTCAATAAATCATTGTCTCTCCTGCTAATGAGAAGTCCGTTCTTCTCAATAAACAAAACTCAATAAACCCATGTTCTGTTTAAGAGGTTGTTACACTTAACATACACGTTAACAGTTAGGAAAAATAGGTCAGTTTTGGCTTTTTTCTTTTTTTCTAGGCTAGCCAGCTCCTGATCTTTAGAAAATCTCTTCTGCTTTTCAAGCCAGATTCACTCAGAAAGCAGATAAACACTGCCAGTTTCAGCAAATATTTTTGCAGTTCACTGCCTTAATCATTTATAGTATGATTTTAGCTGAAGCATCTCTTTTCATAGAATGTTAATGGGCAAAATTAGAGTTTATTATATAAGAAGTCTGTATTTTTGTAATATTCATAGAATTAGAAAAGAAAGGCATATAGATCTCTCAATGGCTTACTTTTACTGTGCTTTAGTTATTAAAATTGTATGCCTATCAGAATGCTTACTTATCAAACCCATTTATTTCTTTTAGGGTTTTTAGGAACCACTTGCGAGGACAAAATAGACCCTTGTGCGTCATCTCCCTGCCAGAACAATGGAACCTGTTATGCAGACAGACTTGCCTTCTCCTGCAGCTGTAGTCCTGGGTTTACAGGACCTACATGTGCTCAGCTCATTGACTTCTGTGCTCTGAATCCGTGTGCACATGGCATTTGTCGCAGCGTTGGAACCAGCTACAGATGCCTCTGTATCCCTGGTTTGTACCAACAGTTACACGCTCTGTAAATCTTCTAATATTTTTATATGTAGGTTCCATATATAGCTTAAAATGACTTCCTTTCCTTCTTTTCAGTCTATAAAACACATTGAGCAGATGTTCTATCTGTTTAGAGTAATGATAGGAATCTACACATTGCACTTGGAAAACCAAAAACTGCAGAGTGAGCACTGAAATACCCACTGAGATCCATATGGTTTCACTGAACTCTACAGCTGTATTACAAAACTGTAGTCTGCAGGATAAATCTTTTTAAGGCGAGGCATTGGCACTGTTGGAATTACAAAATTTGGTAGAGACAATGGAAAATGTAACACCGATCATTAGGAAAGGAGAAAGACAGACAAGGTGGCTGAACAGAGGTAGAGAAGAAAAAATATTGGTTACTCCAAAGGGTTTTAGTTCTGCCATCCATGTTTACATGAATTGTCTCTCTAGGGAAGATCAGTGGTGCTGCTCAGGTGAGTCGGGTGAGGAGACTCAGGTGGGAACTGTTTGACAGCACAGCCTGACAGTCATGGGGTCAGGGTAGCAATTGGCTTAGCTCCAGATGTTTTTCATCGTTGTATCAATATAACAGAATGTTGGGGTGCTTATAGCTCTCTTTATCCATTTTAGCAGTGATAATTAATAGGGGAAGTAGCAGTTCGAATGTCTGATAACCAGTGCTATATATACACTGCTGCTTAAGCACTTACAGAGTGAGAACCAACCTTTGTTTTCACTTGAATAATTTTGGCACCTTTTTTTTTTCCAAATCTGTTCCTATAAAGCTATAAACTTGAAAACTGAAGAAATTAAGGATAAAACAAATTTCCTGTGTACAAGGGATAAAATAAGGAGCGATATTTGATAGTTAGTAGCTCTGCTGTGACATTCACATCGCTCTACATTCCATTCCTTCTCTCTGCTGCTTTTCCTTGTTTTGTGAGACACCAGTCACAATTCTTCATCTCCTCCATTTCACTTCGCAGGATGTGCAACTATCCTACCAATCTATTTGTGGATGTTTATAAATATGGAGATTTTGTAATGAAATCTACTAATTCAGCATTTTTAGTTGGTATCAGAATTTATCTGCTTTTTAGAGACATGGAAGGGACCATCAAAAGTTTTTTGGGAGGTACTCACAAATTACCAGAAGCTAATGGAAATTTGTTGTTGGAGTTGACAGATTTATAGTTAAATTACATATTCTTTTATAAAGGAGAAAAATATGAAAGTGAAATGCAGACCATACCATAGTAGCATTACTTTATAATACATTTGTTGACAGCACTTGTCATTAATACTAGGAAAAACGAGACATTTCTCTTTCCAAGAATACCAGGGAAGTTTTAATCTTCTTCAGCATGTTCTTTGCCTGTAGTTCAAACAAAGAAAAGCTAGTCAAATATTCTTGGTCAAATAAAAGATTTTTTTGGAACTTTGTCACTTAAACCTGATTAGAATTCCATGGTTTGATTTTTTCAAAATTATTCTATCTCTCTCAGGACTTAAAAGTAGTCTTAGACCTCTCATGTTATGGAAACTTATTTTTATTTAGACAATATTTATGCTTTTAAAAGTTAGAGATGAGAAGCCTTAGAGGTTGCATCCAGGACCATATATGGCACTTACTTAGTTGAACTCTCTTGTGTTGCTCCATGTATGACTTTAAAAAAAGCTTTCTTTTTCCAAATGTTTTGTAAGCTGATGTAAACTTCACTTTAAAAAATAACATTACTTGCTTCATATAGAGGTGGAACTAGAGGCCAGATTAAGTGAGCTTGTCATTTATCTGTCAACAGTTTAAAAACTTGGGTAACTTATTTTGGAAGGTCATTTAAGAACTGCACCTAAGTGGTAGCAAGATGGGAATAGACAGAATAATTATTTTCCTTCTTTTATGCCTTTTATATCTTTTCATTGTTACGAAAATACCATTATGGGCTTAAGTGATAGCAGCAGAATTTGAATCAATGATCTTCAGATATTTTCCTCATGCGTTAAAGGGATAATAGATAAATGGCAGTCAACTTCTGTGTAGATCAGCATGTAGGAGGCACTGTAACATACACTTTGCCCTTGGTTTGGGTAATTATTGAGTGTAAGGCAGGTAAGAGCAATTAAACTTGAGGATTCCTAGGTTGCAATTCCTAAAAAACCCCCAACTAAAGTAATGACTGCAGATCATAGCCTAATACATTTTTAGTATCTCTATCAAAAAGCAGTTTGCTATAGTGGATGAGTTATGTCTCTGGGATATTAAGAAGCTGGATTCTATTTACAATTTTGCCTGAAGAGACCTTGACAGTGTCTGTTACATTACTTGTAAAGTGAATGAATAAAATTTGGGTACAGTTTAGTGCATATCAAGGGTTAATAATAAAGATATTACCAGGAAAGAAATGGTCTCTGCCTTGTGACCCTGAGGCTTTCTCACTTGCAGGCTCTCAGCATCAGTGTGCCAGCTCCTAGACCACTGTGTTCTTTGTACAGGAGGCTTTCAGACATATCCCTGAATTCCTGCACCATATATTTTTAGATATATTAATGGAAAGGTAGTTAAATGACATTTTAGAATTCTCTTTGATATTGATTATCTGGCGTGTCCGAAACACAATTTAAAAAACTTTGGAATCTGTCACTTAATTTTTGTGTTCAGCTCTAGGATGCACATTTTTTTTTTTTTAAGTATTTTACAGAGGATAATTTTGTAATACAGAAATGGAGTGCCTAAGAGTTTTGCTTATATGTGTGACCTGAAGCTGTCCTTCCTTTATGCGCTGTTTTACAGTGTCAGTTGGATTTTCATCTGTGTTACTTCTCCCTCAAAAATTAAACAAGAGAGGAATTTTAAAGAGTTCAAATTAGCCCAAGGTCTGTGCAAGTCTCCTTGCTTGGTAGGCAGTTTGGCTTCCATGGTTTTTTGGTCAGTGTACAGATTTGAAGAATGATAAATGATAGTAGTTATACTTGCATAGCTGCACAATTTGCAGAACATGAACAACCAGACATTTACTACTAATTTTTTTGTGTGTGTGTTGGCTTTCATTGTGGGCTTTCATCTCATAGCTTGTACAGGAAAGCTAATTTCTATAAGCTAACTTGGAAAGCAGTCTAATACTTTTGAATATTCCTATTTCCAGAATGCAAGGAAAAGTGTGTAAGTTATTTCCAAGTTGAACATACTTCAGATGTCTGCTGAGGGGCCCTGTGGAATTCTCAAGCCTATGCAACCATACCTACTTTGTATTGTGTGTCTGATTTTTCAGTTGCACATGAAACCTTAGCTTAAATCTTTATTTATATACTTACACACTCCAATTATTAATATTTATCACCTCGCCCTTTACAGGTAACAAAGAAATACTTAATAGTTGGACATGAGATTCAGAGTTTGTGTTGTGTTTTACTTCTTACCCCATAGTAAAGAACTAATTCTAATAAAAGTTCTTGTGCTCATTTGTTGGATTTCTCATCTAGAGCCTGGTTGGTAAAACTAGTGGGACCACACTGAGTCTGTTCGTAGAATGTTTATTTAGTCCCTGGATCCCAAAGCAGTTTCTTCCTCCTCTTAAACCTTTTAACTCTTTATAAGCAATTGTTTTAATACAGCTACTGTTATGCAAATATTTAATATAGTATTTTTAATTTTGTCTGTTCCAAAGTGGAGAAATGTAGCTGGAAACTGCATAGCTTAATATCACAGCAAAGTTTTGGATTTGGGTTTTTTAAAGACATAGATTTTGAAACTGCAAAGCACATGTACAGACATTAACACCTGCCCTCTATATAAATATATATGGCATATATAGAACATTTGGAAAAAAAAGAGGAGTTTCAGAAAAAGTGCTGCAGGGTATAAAAAGTGGCTGCAGCTTTAGAAGTAGTACCATAGAGTATGTTCCCTTGATTTTACTGTTCATGCAGCTTAATAGACAGTTCTAGGAGCATAGGTTTATTTTAGTGCCTTTGCAGAGGCCAGTGCAACATTTGTCTGCAGCAGTTGCAATTTTTCTTTTCTCTGTCTTTCCCTTCCCACATTTTGTAACTGGGGCAGGATATGCGAGCTCTGGAAGAAGTGACTTTAGGTTAATTCCAGTTCCTGACTGTCTCTGAGCCTGTTACTGCTTCTCATCTTGTTTCCACTTCTACATTACGACAACCTTCCATGCAATCTGGCCATGGCTGGTGAACATGGCTTCCTACCTTCCTGCCATCTGGAACATTCTTCTCTCTTTCTCTTATTTAATTGCTTTATAAGCTCAGGCTTTTGCTGAACACATTTATTTCCTGACTATATAACATGCAACTCTGTGTTATATATGTATATATGGACTGTTGCTGTTCCCTGCAAAATAGAGCTGTTTTGCATTGTACCCCATTAGGCCTTCCCATAAAGATGGGATTTTATGTTCTGCTGCCTTGATTGGGTGATGTGTTAAGTATGGCTAAGCCCAGGGAATCACTATGTAGGAGTTAGTGTCTAAAAAGGCTAAAAAGCTTTCAGCTTTGTTCTTTATTGATTTCTAAAGGGAGAGTAAACTTCTGCCTTTCTTTTGTTAACCTGATAGTGCAGATATTCTTGAGAGATTACTCTGCTGTATCTTTGGGTCTTGAAGGCTTTGACAAAGCCCCTGTCTTCTCCTCATCAGCCCGTGTGACACAGATTGTGTGCTCCCTTTTCCCATTTTCTCCTTCTGCACTTTCTAACAGCCATGTGCAAAGACTGTGCAGTTCAGCATGTAACTGAAGGCCATGCCAGAAAGCATCAGGAACATAACCTGCTCTCTTTGAGGCAGCCTTCTTGTTACTTAAGAAAGAGGAAGAAGAATTTGAGGATCGAGAGGAAAATGGCAACAGATCTGTTTCTGCTTTTGTAAAGACCAGTAGCAAAGGGATGGTCATGTAGAGGGAAAAGGGGTAACATAGGAACATCTCTATTTTAGGGTTTTTTTAGGTTCTCTGTCCATTCCTCAGCCTCTGAAGAGAGCACATCAGAACAGGACCTTCATTTTCAAGTTCTGCTTGGGTTCATGAAGATGCTGTTACTGAAGGCTTTTCCAATTTCAAGTGACCTGGAAAAAAAAAGTTGCCCTTTTTTGAAGGTGCAATGCCTACTGTGGTTTTTTTTTATCCTGTTCAGGACACAGTAGCTGGATAAGTGTTGTTAATATAGCTATTTTGTCTTTCTTTCTGAATGTGTCCACAGAAATATTGCACACCACAAAAGATGCAAAGAGCTGCATTTGGCATTGGCTGTGAACATAAAAGCAGCAGAATCATAACACTACTAGAAAGAGAGGAAGCAGCTACACTAGAATCCATTACTCTGAAGTTATTTATGAAAAATTCTCCCGTTTCAATCTAAATTCTTCAACAAAAATACAGAAATTATTTATGTAGTCTTTTTGAAGATATATGTATGAATTCAGTATACTGTAGGGTTAATATATCAGTACAATTTAAAAGCAGTAATACAAGGAGAAATGCTCAATTAGAATGACAAGATGCCCCTTATATCCCTGAGGAGAAGCATGCCTTTCCCTCAGGTGGTCCCACAGCAGAATGTTCTCTATCCCAGCAGTTCCAGCAAAAGGAAGCTGCTGGCCCCAGGGTGAGGATGATGAGGGTGAAATTGTGTGTGGGTGAGACCTGCCCTCTCGTGGAGAGAGAAAACATCTTTCCCCGGCTGTGTGCAGTGTCCGGCAGCGTGGGCTGGCTGCAGCCTGAGGAGGGGATACCACAGTTCATATTGATTTTGGAAACCAGACAACTATTTAGTCACAAATTCCCTTCATTCTTTTGGAAAGGTGAGAAGTGCAAAACATTTTTTCTGAGAATATCTCATTACATCAGTGTTAAACACTGGGAATTCCCATCTGTTTTTTTCTGATTCTCCCATCTGATTTTGGTGGTTTGTCTGTTGGCTACAGATCTCATTCTATAAGGATATTTCATAGAATCATGAACTAGACAAACTTCATTGTAGGCTAGCAAGAAAACCCATAACATTTAGCACAATTAATTCTGTATTGCCTGGCTGACAACTTTGGAGAAAGTGGTTCCGAAATGTTTCTTAATAACTTACTAGTCCAACTATTTCCTATGAAAGGACAATTTTTTGAGAATCATAATGGATGGTGTTGTCTACTCTTGAGTAGTAATAACAGTTGTATTTTCATAAAATTTTGTTTTGAATTATCCATAATAAGGAGGGAGAGGGGGAATGAGAATGGTGTCTGAAGGCAGCCTTTGTTCTATTTTCTATGATTCTATGAGAATTTTGGCAAAAATTTAGACCAGGATACTGAATATAGATTGCCACTACCTAAGATGAGAATCTGCCCCCTCTTTGGTTCTTTATTCATGAAAGATACCCTCCTTTCATATCTATGAGTTTTGCTGGTAGCTAGAGATTACTTTAAGAAGTCAAATCATACTGCAGAACCTACACTTTGTATTTTAGGCCTTTTTCCTGGCATCTTTATTCATGCCCATTGCATATTTATTCATTGTACTTTCATTCATCTAATGCTTTTTTTATGTAATGAGGAAATGAAGCTTTTATAAGCACATGAGCACTGTTCCAGTGCATGGTATTATATCACAGACTACACTATGTCTGTAATTTCAACTACTGTTAAGACTAATGATTGTGTGGCACATTAATGAAAAAGGTGCTGTTTTCAAGTGGATTAACTCCTTCTTTCTTATCTCATAATACAAATGACTCAGTGATTGTTAACAGGCTGTGTAGCTTTTCTCTGCTTCTGCTTTCTATGTTTGCCTAATCAGCCCACAATACCTGCCTATGGCTTGGGAATACTGTGAAGATGGAAGTACCTTAATGCTTCTACAGTGCTTTGACATTTTACAGCATTAAAGCTAAAACATGTTATCATTCTAGCTACTGTTATACAATTATCACCTCTTTGATGAAAAGTGGCTTTGCTGCCAGGATCGAAAGGAGCGGGGAGATAGACGATATTCCTGTATTTCTTTTAACAATCAGTGTGTGGGTATTCACATTGTGCTTCTGGCCTCTGCCACCAGCCTCCATCCTTACACTTCACTGTGGTTTATCATGGGGGCTGGGAATTCTCTCAGAACATTGTGCTTCCAATATTTTCTTGCTAATTTTCACCTGGGGAACAGATGCCTTTAAAATCAGTGTCTTAACATACATCAGTTTGCACAGTATATTTAAATTAGCAAGCATCTGCCCACGGTCTGTAGTTGCCTAATTGTTAATTTTTACCGGGAAGTGTTTAATAGCTATTATTTCCTCTTCATGTGATTTAGGTTACCACGGCCTTTACTGTGAGGAGGAATATAATGAATGCCTCTCTGCACCCTGCCAGAATGGAGCCACCTGCAGAGACCTCGTCAACAGCTACGAGTGTGTGTGCCTTGCTGAATACGAAGGTAGGCTGGGGTTTGCAATTGTTCTCTGTATTTTTATGGTAGGTTCTGTTACAAACAGAGAGATGCCATATCCTCCACAGAGCAGAAATATATCCCTCATGTAAAATTAGCAGAGACAAATTTCAGTATTGATCCTGATCCCATAAACTTTATTCAAATGAATAGTTCAGATTTAGCTCCTCTGGGAGGAATGCATGTCCTTGTCTGGGCACAAATGGATTCTCTCCGTTCTTCTCAGGTGTAGTTTTTTCTGCATTTTTTAGGATATGTTAGAAAGTGATGCATTTTTAAAAGAAAACATAACTGTTCGATAGACTTCTTCATCAGTTGTTGTTGGAGCTTTTACATTGAGAGCTTTCAAATTATTTTTTTATTTTATCCAGTGAAGTGAGCTAAAATCATAATAATAGAAGATTAGTTATTTGTACTCCGTTGTGCTAATCTATTTCAAATAAAGTTTTATCTTCATTGTTCATTTAGAAGATGGTAAAGCCCAGAGAGAGTAGTAGGTCTGTGGCTGCTTTTCCATGTTAACTGCAGCTATTCTGAGATCTGTGTTCAAATGGAATCCATCTTTGGCATTTCTTAAGTAATTTATAAAATAGATGAGAAGAGTGTTTGTTTGGCTATACAAAATCCTTTCTCTCACAGTAGATTTCAGTTGTAAACAAATTAACACATATCAGTGGTCTGTGACAAATCCTTCTGGGGAGGGCTAAAATGATACTTTTTTAGTGTATTCTGTGTTGAATCAAGCCGTGAGAACATTTTGAATGTAATTTTATATGCTATTAGGAGTAAAAATAAATAAATATTTTAGGCAGAATTACTATGTTTTAAGGAACATTGCTCCAGCATTTTCTCCTTAAGCATATCAATCCTTATCTGTGCTGATAAGTAATGCTCACTTAACAGCTGCTTTAGGCTAAATATGTATTTCACACTGGTGATTGCACTGCTCTTTGACAGTAGATACAGAATTCTTCCTTTTAGAGGCCTGGTGAGGAAAGGACCCTCAGGTTTTCATGACAGTTTAAGCAGCACTTAACCATAATGTTCACCATAATGTTCATCTTCTCTTCTCCTCGGACCTGTGGGTGCAGCTGGAAGCACTGTGTGCACAGCGCATTGTGGTGTAAATTAAAGCAGGGCACCTGGACCTGTAAGCAGCTTTTTCTGATTACTGAGCTCCCATCATTCCAGTCCTTGAGGTGTTCAGTGGCACCAATGAATAGGCCTGAGGTACCCAGCTCAAGATGTGATGTGGCCATCAGAGGCCTCATTGTTGGCAGCACCACCCCAGACAGGCTGGCAGACAGACGAGCTCTCAGGGCTGGGCAGGACTGGAGCTTGTGCCAGCAGGTCCCCGTGGGCTGCTGCCTCTGCTGCTCCTCACCTGCAGGGTGCTCAGTGAGAGTGCTCTGCATTTTTGCTGCTAACACTGCAAATGTCAGCAAAATGATTTTGTAGTGAGTATGTGTGTGTATACATATAAAATACATATAAAAATTAGTTTTATCTGAACAGTAGACCTCAAGAAAATGCTGCATGTAGCAGTAGCATTAGAGTCTCTGTCCCCACCCCTAGGTGGGAATATGCTGTGTTATATGTTCTGTATGCCAGGTACAGCTTGCACTGTCTTCTGCAAGGCAAACCTGCTGGATTAACAAGGCCTACACTGGGCATGAAAGAGTGAAGGTAGTGGCATGAAGTAGAGCCATCCAATTATTTATTTTTAACTCCACATTTGAATAAATTTTTTAAATTACTTTAGTAATACTCCTCATTTTCCAGCAACAGGTAATGAGTGGCATCAGAATGCTTATGTATGTTTTTAAATAAGTTATTACATAAAATTCTTAGTCAAGACAATTATTGTTTACATGTTACTGAAGAGTTTTCGATAACTGATCAGTTTATGCTTCATTATATGGTTTTTCATAGACATCCAATAGTTCTTCTAAGCAGAAATTGCCCTGCCTCTCCTAGCCCATGGCCTGTGAGAAGAGCAGAGAGGAGGCATGTATGGAAAAAGTTTAGCTGGCATAAAACACATGGCTTTAGTGTCATGACATCATTAGCCCAGAAGTACAGGTTTGGAGTCTGCACACTCATCCTGGTGAGGTCAAGTTATCACATGTACTGATTCCATGCTCCTAGTATCAGTCGTGTCAATGGCAATTACTGATTTGTCCTTTTACAGGAAGGCACTGTGAATTGTACAAAGATCCTTGTGTTAACATCAACTGCCAGAACGGTGGCACTTGTGACAGTGAAGGTCTAAATGCTACATGTATTTGTGCAGCTGGATATGCAGGCAAGTGATTTGTGTGTTACACAGAATGTCTAGTTGTCATTGTTCACCATGTCTAGAGGAAGACAAATACCAAGTAAGACTGTCTCTTCAAGAAAGGAATTAATTTGGACTTTGCTGAATTGTGATCAGTCTAGTGAGAATGAAAAATTTTTGGTATTACTTACATCTGCTTTGAACTTTGTAGCAAAAAATCCTGTTACTAAAGAGACTTCACTAAGCTAACAGCTATTTAGCATGGCTGATGACCTTACTACTTGAGACTAGATTGCATTTTAAAAATAGCATTTTGAAGATTTCCAGGTAACCCAATATACTAATTGGACACTATTGAAACTGGAAAATGTTTTAACAGTGACCTTAGTTACTGTGTGCTCAAGAAACAGCTTATTCCATTATCTTAATATGCAATTCCTAAAAGCCCTAAAGTACTTGTTAAGAATCAATTTGCACTTTCAGAGACTGGTAAGGAACCCATTTAATACTTTGGCCTCGTACTTAGACTGATGTGATTGGTGTAATCCAAATGTCTGATGTCAAGACAATTTACAACCTGATGTTCTGTTAGTCATGTAAGGTAATATCCAATGTGAAAGTAATGGGTAAACCCATCCACAACTAGTTCATAGATCAAATTGTTCTTTTTGATCTGTGCTAATTAAAGGGCATTCTTTGGAAAAGAATTAGCTTTCCATTGTACAGTGTCAGTTCCTCAGGCACCAATTTATCTACATTATTATATAGCATATCAGAATATCCATGATCATCTGTTACAGCACATTTTCTTGGGATGGAAATTATATTTACAGAAATGAGACAGAGTCTGGGTGAGGTTAGTCAAGTCCCTTAGTCCTCAGGCTTTGTTTTCATGTGGTTGAATGAGGACAATATTTCCTTCTTGGAATACTTCTGATGTTCTGAGAATAAAGATGTATTGTGCTATAAGGTGTTTTGCAGCAAGAGAGAAGTTAATTTACTGAGGATGTACTTGCTACGTCAGGCACTTGCCGTACATAACTTTGTTTTTGGTTTGTTTTTTTTTCCTCTCTATGTAAGGTGAAGAATGTGAAATTGATGTAAATGACTGTGACAGCAATCCATGTCATCATGCTGGAACTTGCATAGATCAGCCTGGTGGTTACACCTGCCATTGTCCTCATGGATGGGTTGGTGCAAACTGTGAAATACGTAAGTTTTGTAGTTCTCTAAACATTTCTAAAAATGATAAGTTATATTAAAGAAATTTCTATCTATCTCTAAACACCTATATGCACAAATACTCTGAATCCTATGTAAATTACTAAAAACATGTGAAATTCATTTTTTTTTTGGCCATAGCATTTCAAAAGTGGTTGTGAAAGTTAAAAACTTCTATTTCTGTGCACCCTACTTTGAGATGTGTCTGACTAGGTTGTCAGGGATGCTGTGTCAGAGCTGGGCACTCAGTTTGCCTTTTAATTATGCTCATGCTTCAGAGCCTCCCTGCACACTTTGGGTCAAGGGTATTCCATAGCACTATAAGCATGGCCCTAACAGGCTTGTATTGACTTCTGAGCACCTGCAGCTCTAGTGATATATCAGCAAAACAACTTGGAACTTGCTTACCTAAGGAAACTGGTTCTGTCTTAATTGTGCTGTGACTTGTGTGCACCTGCATTTACCAACTTTTTCTGGAATAACTTTTCCAGCCATAGGCTAATTTCCACCAAATTTTTTAGAAAGAAGAAGGGCTCCCAGACAAAATATTTCCAAAGCATTTAGTAAGGCTTAAGAGAGGTTCCACTGGTTGGAAGAAACAGTTTCAGTGTGATGTTGTTTCTTAGTTTAGAGAGAAACTTCACTGTAAGGGCATCCTTATGGCACAGTGGAGAGTCCAGGAGAGGCAGAAAGTATGAAGTCCAGCTGTAGAAGAGTTAAAATGGAAATTAGGCTTCATTAGTTCTGCTGTTCACAGACCTGCTTGTGTTTCCCTGATTTTTTGTTCTTGAGCTAGAGATGTTGTCTTTGTTAGGGAATTCGGCTGTGTATTTAACTGCCTGAATGCTCGGGTATTGTGGTCGTAGATCCCTTCATTATACAGGTACACAGGTTTGTTAGCACAGTTAAGGTTGCAGGGATAGGTGATAGATTATTAAACACAAAGGCTGGATTCAAAAATGTTTTCTGTATCTCATTTACATAAGGAACGTGTGAACCTTTTTACTCTCTTTTGCTTAAACTTTAAACATATTGACAGTTTTGTAAATGGATTCTGCTCTTGATGTTCTTGATGTTAGTCCTTACTTGAACCCAGTACATTCAGTTTCCTTGCTTTCTGGTGTAAGCAAAGACTGCAGAAGACCATTGCCAGCTAGCCCAGAGATGGTGACAGCCTTGCCTTTTTTGTTGTCTCTGTGAATGGCACACACACTTCCCTGGGTGGTGCAGAGCCAGCAGACATTGGGTGCACAGCACTGTGTGCTGTCTGTGTGCTGTATTGCTGGTGCTAAAATCTGCTCAGATGAGATTTTCCTGACAAGGCTGATGTTGGTGACACCTGCAACATGCATGTCCAAGTTGATCAGCAAGGCAGTATAATTCTGCCTGCCTTCACTGTTAAGTTCTTGGCTGACAGATGGGTTTAGTTCTTGGAGAAAGCAATAATCATCCCGGAAATGCACTTCCTGGAGTCCCTTGATGAAGTAACAATTACATTTCTGTTAAGTTATGGAATGCCAAAGGGATACAAAGGCTTGCATGCTTTCTGAGCCTGCAGATGTGCTATAGGAATTCAGTTGTGCATGTTCTGGAGTGCTCTGGCTGTCATGCTCTAGTCACTCACAGTTTGGCTATTTGCACCACAGATACACAGTGAAGTGCATGTAAACATATGGGAAAAGGAGAGAAGCAGAAAAGAGGGTGGAAGGAGCCTCTTCTACTGTCGAGCTACTCAATTATTTATTCTTTCCCCTGTGGGGGGGATGCAAGTTCTTTTATCTTGTGACTGCTATGACAGAAAGCAGGGAATTACCTGAGCATTACCTGGCATTAGTAACACTGCAAGGCTGATTCTCAACCAGAAATATTCAACCTTGCCTTGTTCATGGCAGCAGTTTTCACCTGAAGAGGTTGAAATTACTGAGTTTTTTATCCAACATGTGACAACAGCTAAAAGAGTGCATGTATGTAATAATAACAATAATAGAGGAGATATAAAAATGCAGTATAAAAAGTTCTGGTTTGGATTGGTCTTGAATGAAAAAATACATTTTAAACAACTAATATATTTAAAATTTGAGGGTCACCAGTGTTTTTTTCAATAAGCTTCACTTCAGCAAATGTCTGATGTTCCCTTGCTATTCAAGTCACTTTGCCACAGCATCAAAGTACAAGTGTGTGTTGTATGGGACACCATGCTGCCCCAAAACAGATAACCATGGACATGCAGCCTCTCTAACCAATGCAGTGCCTTATGTGCAAAGCTGTGGAAGCTTTTGTAAAGAACTCAGGTTTTAACATGTTTATAAAGGATTACGCAAACAGAGAGGGATTGAGTTTTGAAAAAATCACTTTGCAGAAAGAATTTAAAAGTATTTTGATCTGCAGATTTTTCTTCTATAGATCTCTGTAGCCATGTGAAAGTCTTTGTACTCACTGTCTTTCTCTGAGCTATGAATTGAAAAACTGATGGGAACTTAATTCTAATCATACCTAGAAAGGCCAAATACAGCTCTTTTGTAAACAGGTGCAGCACTTCTGATCTCACTGGAGTTGAGACAGTGGTGCAGTGGATTTCTTCGAGCTCTAAAGTTTGAATCTCTTAGTAACTCTGCTTCTGTTCATCTTTCCAGTTCTCCTTATCATATTTATTATATTCTTTCAGTAGTTTGTACATAATGGTTAATAATGTGATGGAAATTAAATTTAAACACTGCATACTGACTTTGTATTGGACCGTCCCTCTGAATGCTAAAAAAAGACACAAACCCAGGCTTCTCAAGAAGCTGGTGTTTGGGAGCCATTTGACTAAATTGATCATATTTTATCCTTTGTGATTTTCTGTTACTGGCCATGAAGGAGGCTATTGGTACTTAATCTTTTTTGTAGATCATCCTATTTATAGTTCCCCATTTTTTCACCAGATGGTTTAGCTGCTTGAAGTCACTACCTTAACAGGATTTCAGGGTTATCTTCTTGTCAGACTGTTCTTTTTTAATTTCCAAGTGTTGTATATACAACAAACTAGACAAGATGTACATTGCCTGGATGAATTGTGATATTTATTATATCATATTATGGCCCTTACCAGTATTAGCAATTCCAATTAAATAGGATTAAATTGGTCTTAATTATAAAGAGGATATTCTTCCTTTCAAAATGAAATGCCTTTGCCTAAAAAGTTAATGGAGCATTCACTGTAAAAATGCTTACAAATGTCTCATATGAATTCTCTAATGCCTGCTGGTTATTTGTTAATATCATTAACTTTGCCACTTTTGTAATTATTAATATAGTTACTGAGGTAAGCCAAACCACGTGGTTACTTGAAAACTGACATTATGAAGAATTTCTAGTACAGACCGTGGTGTGCATTGAAATCTTACTCTTAATTAATTTTATGAACATGAATATAACAACTGAAAATACTGTGATTTCAAGCTGTCATATGCTATTTCTAATCTTTGGAGTATAAGCTGTTAATCTTTGTATTTGGATACGGTGAGGAAAAAAGGAAGAAATATTTCTCATCTTTGTCATCCAGAGATGGAAGACATGGGATCTACATCAGAACTGTCTTGCCGTGTATCTGCACACATTAGTTCTGAATTCAGCCGAGTCTGGCAGCCTGACAGAAACCACTGCGTGTGACAAATGTGCTGCAGAACAAAAATAGAAGCCCATCCCAAACTGCACAGAGCACAGCTGTATTCCCTCCTTCATATCCTGACTGGGCAAACTGCAGTAACAGCACTTAAGAAACATTAAAATGATTCAGGCTGATCAAAACTTTACTGACCCCTGGAGAAGAGAAGGGAAACAAACAGCCAGTCCTTAAACTCAGCTCACGTTTGTGGACAGAGTCTGAGCACCAGAGCTGAGAGGTGGTCTGGGACAACCTTCACTACTGTGACAAAGAGCAGCCATTTCTTCAAACTCTGCCCAGCTGAATCCCACATGTTACAGCTTCAGGCTTTCTCACCACCTCCCTCTAGAATGGATTTCTTGTATTTCCTGTCCTTGTACATGCCCTGTATTTCTACCATAGATGGAGCTTTTTTCTACAGATGCCACTAAACTGGAGCCTTCAACTCAGGTGCTTGAATTATCTGCCATCATCAGCATCCTTGAGAGGTGGCTTCTGAGAATATCTTAACCTCCCAAAGCATATGCTTGGTAGCCCTGTTGCCAGACTGTTTGTGATTAAGTAAAGGGAGTTACTAAATCAGTGCAAAGCAGAAGTACATTTGAAAAAGGAACAGGCACCTACTAGAAATAACTTTTGCAGAGTGTTACATTTCTGTAGTCAGTATGATTCAAGTCTGTTCCTGTTTTGAAATAATATATGAGACCATAGGCTTCAAAGACTGCCAAAAAGGAGCCCTGGAGGGAAGTACAGGTTAATTAGAAATATTCTGACCTATGCTAGAGATAAACAAATCTGAGGAAACAGGCAATTGATAGAAAATCTGTTTGGCATAGATAGACTATGGTGTGGGGATCAAGAATATTTATACAGAAGATCTGGAATACATAAATACAAGAAGCCTCTTCCAGACTGGCTTTACTTTAAGGTCTGCTTTGAGAATCTCAGGGAAATTACGCTTGGGAAAAGACTCTAGTGGGCTCACTACTGTAGGACCTTATGAGGTGTCCTTTTTGTCCTTGAAATGCTGAAGTCTCTGCAGTCTGGTGGGGATAGGCACGAGAAAGTCTGTGTTTCAAATTAAAAACCAAGTGTGTTTAATACATGTTAAATAACACGTTAGTGGAAGGCTTCACTATTAGAACAAACTGCACAGAGGATTGGTGGGTTACTAGAAGCTTTTGCATAAAACCTGCCTGCCTTTAGAGAGCCTATAGTATAAAATAACATAATGGAAGAATAACTTGATGATTTTCTGTTACTTGGGTTATACAGGAGATCAAACTAGATAGGTGTTCCCATATGACCTTAAAAATCAACAGAAAAAAATGGCTGAAGGTTCAACATAGTGCTATTCAAATTTGTGGCATGTTAGACATGGCGGTGTATTGGTAACAGAGCCTGGGAAGGTTCAAATTACCTATCTCCATAGCTTCAAAAGTCAGAAAAATTGAAAATGAATATCATAAATTAGTTCTATTCAGCAGGATGGATATAAATTATTAATTAACGATAACCTTTTATTTCTTCTTGGCAGATCTGCAGTGGAAGTCTGGGCATATGGCAGAGAGTCTAACAAATATGCCTCGTCACTCCCTCTACATCATCATCGGGGCCCTGTGCGTGGCCTTTGTCCTGATGCTGATCATCCTGATCGTGGGCATCTGCCGCATCAGCCGCATCGAGTACCAGGGCTCGTCCAGGCCAGCCTACGAAGAGTTTTACAACTGTAGGAGCATTGACAGTGAATTCAGTAGTGCAATCGCTTCCATCCGACATGCCAGGTTTGTGCTGGGGATGGGCATTTCCTAGGAATCTGTTCTGATGTGTAATTTCAGTTCATGCACAGTGCACCGAAGTGCTGTTGGCAGAGTGAATGGGCTGCTTTGCTGGGAAAACACGGGATCACCAGCACCGCTCACTGTTCTCATCTGAAGTGTGGTAATACAGCAAAACTCCTTGAAAACAGAGGGAGTTATTCTGACTTTATTTGGTGTAACTGGTGAAGTGGGACAGATGCAGAGTTCTTAGCCTGTCAGATCTTCTGTTTGGGATGTAAAGATTCTTTAACTGCTACACACAAGTAATATGATCAGATAGCAAAGGCACATTGATTTTTGTGACTAATTTACCAGATTGTTCTGTGAGAATCTCTTCACATAACTCATTTTTGTGCTTCAGTTTGCCTTTCTTACTTGCTTTCCTAGAGACAGTAATTTTTTTACTTTGAAATTTAATAGAGCACTTGTAGGGCATTGAGTGTCAGAATAAGACAAGAGTAGAAGTGGAAGGGATTTGAGAGCTCAAGTGTAAGCCATGGCACTGATATAGCAATAAATATACCTAGCTCCCTGCCAACAGTTGTGTTTAAAAACTTCCAAAAGAGTTGAGTAGAGTTTGAAAGGGCTTTCCTAAAATCTAACCTGGATTTTCTTTGCTATGGACTAGGCTGCTTCTTTCTTACTGCTCTTCAGGCTGTTGTGAAGGATTTTATTTATTTATTTTTAAGGAATTTCTCACTGTTCATAATCACTTCTATATCAGGTGCTGAGCCCTCCCTTGCTTCTTTTTTATGATAAAAACAAACAAAGCAAAACAATTTTTTTCTTTCCTAGATTTAACTAACCCATTCTTTCAATATCTTCTCCTGGATCATGTCAGCTTCTTTATTGTCTTCCTGGGGCACACTCCAGATTGTCCTTCTCTTTTTTTTTTTTTTTTTTTTGAATGGGGTGCCTTT